>JANHJO010006961.1:219451-229996 GCA_032468235.1 Pseudoxyrhopus heterurus | reverse complement strand
AGGACACTGCAACCATCATAAATATGCCAAGCATCTGAATTTTGATCACATGATCATGGGGTTGCTACAATAGTCGTAAGTGTGAACATTGATCATAAATCACTTTTATTCACTGCCATTTTAATTTTGAACAGTCACTAAACAAACTGTTGTAAGTCAAAGACTACCTGGACTAAATCAAAGTAAGAATTTGGTTTCCATGAATGGAAGAATGACTTGTCCTGAAGAAGACCAAGGTCAAGTGGTAGATTTTGTAAGAAAATGGGATCTATCTCTATGATATTTCTTATGCTGTTGTAGAAGATATTGCCATGACAGAAAAGTAACTTATGGACAAATGTTTTATTATTGGTCACACAGCCATTCATATGTATAAACTGGATTTGGCAATTTTATCCACCCATTAAGAAATAAGTTTTCTTTCCAAATTAAAAAGTAAGTAGATTATAAATATTTTTCTGTTTGATTCTATGGGTCATCAGAATCCCTAATTGATGATCGAGTAACACTACTGCAGAAAAAGAAGAATTAAACAATCCCTTCATCAAAACATATTAGAAAGATAAACTTTAATACCTAACATTTAACAAGATAAACACAACATTTTTTTTTCTATAGTTTGCATTGTGTACTATATGTTATTGTGATTAATCTCCATAGCAAACTAATGAGTATTGATACTATGATAATATGGCAATTTATATGATTTGTATTTGAACACTGTCCTCCTCCCTTACTAAATTAAAACAGAGCATAAGCAGTATCTATTTTAACATTTATAGTCACAGCTTTGTGTTCAACATTTTTAGGTTATACTATTAAAGTGCTTGAGCATTCTTTTGTTTTCTTGCAAAAGAATATTCTCATATATATTTTCAACTTTATCAGATCATGGTAGGTGAGACATGCTTCCTCTTTGCATTTGAAATAAGAGAGATTGTAGTGGAAGACCATAAGAACAAAATGTTAGCCTCAACCAATAAGGCATCCTTCTGGTTCCATGGAACATCTGGACAAGAAGATTTCTATGAGAAGATACCAAAGTATTAGGGCATCCCAATTGTTAGTCCCCATGCACCTGCTGGATTAGTAGAACCATTATGATACCTTATCTCAATTAATTGTATCTTATTGTGACTGATGCCCATTGCTTTGATATGGTCAATTGGCAAATCAATAGTTCTACTTATTTACTGGTGCTCATGCACTCAGTAGTCCCTGCTATTTTCTGCTCACAGTTTGGTCAAAGGAGTTAGGAGCAGCACCCATAAGCCTTCTGCACATTGTGTAATTTCAACTTTCTTGGTTGATCTAAGATACTTTTGATCTGGCTGACAATTATGAACTATTCCCAGTTTAGCCTTGGTTGTAGACCTAATGGTTCCCTTAATTCCATACTAAGCAAAAAAAAAAAAACCCTAGATGTTATGGAATAACTCATAGAGACAAAGAGCGTCTCTATGGAGGGCTTTCTCAAGCATCAACATCCATTGGTTAGATTTCTTGTTATTTTTTGTGTTGGTAGTTGAGCTGATTTATGGCTCAGCTAACAGCCTACTTTAAGTCACACAGAACTCTAGCTTTTGCTTTGCAATGCTGAAGCACTGCAGAGTTTGTAAGCAGGTCATATCCCATGGCTGGGAATTTGTTTCTACTTACCTCTCAAACCTTGGGTTAAAGCCAACATTTTCCCACACCTCGTGGAGGGTTATAATCACTATGGATCTTTAAAGTGACACTGAATGATAATGCCCCAGCTTCTTCACTTGTCCCTGTCACTGCAAGACAATTTTGCATCTCTTCCTCCATGCACACCACATGAATTAAAAATCTGGTTGACACCACTGATTGACTGTCATTCTTTGCACTCTCCTCAGCTGCAGGATAAATTCAGGCCTCATATGGTTGGGGGGGGGGTTGTGTGTTTTGAGGTTGGCAGCACTGACTGTGATTGAAGATCAGAATGAAACTGGTTTTAGAAGAGTTGGGAGTGGAAATGGTGGCTACCTGGAAGTGCTGTAATATTTTGCAATAATAATTGTTTTTTTTAAAAAAACATTGTGTGTTTTTGCATTAAGCATATTTGGCATGGTATTGTTGTGAAAATTATTAGGCAAAATGTAACATTCCTAAAAGTAATTTGTAGGTGCAGCTTATCTTCATGATTATTAATTTTTTTTAAAAAATCATCAGATATAATAAGGGGCACATCTATGGGACTAGTAGAGTTAAGATTGAAAAAGCAATTGGAAGGATTGCTTGGATGATATGTTGTATTTACCTATATTCATAAGATGATAGATAGATAGATAGATAGATAGATAGATAGATAGATAGATAGATAGATAGATAGATAGATAGATAGATAGATGATAGATAGTCTTTTGTCAGCAATAGACTAACACTTTTCTGCATCTGTATAAATATTCCTCAAATACTCTCAAATGGACCACCATCTCAACTTTATGGTCAGACTTTGAAGTAAGATGTCTAAGATCCTACTCAGCAGAATGAACAGACCAAACCCCAAATATAGCAGCAGGCAGATTTTTCATATTTTGAAGCAATTGAGGTCATGCATATTGCCACCTAAGCAGAATGGTGCTCCCATTAGCAGGGGACAGAAAGCACCCTATGGCAACCCATGGAGTAGCAGCTGACAAGTTTGAATGGTGCATAAATGTGCTTTATCACTATACATCTTCAAAAGAGATAATACAATAGAAAAGCTGAAAAGGGAACAAAAAGAACAGAACACACCCTCTCTAGCAAATCTACATCCAGATAAGCAGGGAATAACACCAGACAAATAAACAAGTGGAGAACAATATCCTAATCAAGGAACTACCAAAGAGAAAATGACACCCCCACCAACACTGGCAGACAAAGCAACTCTGTCTAAACAGAGAGCAAATCTCACATTCATTTTCATTTATGATGTTGCCTAGTTAGGTAATAAAAAAATCTACAAGCAAATATCCAAATTCAGAAAGCATGAACTAACTAACCCACACTTCTTTAGTTTCTGTCATCTTCTAGTAGCAACTTCTCCAGTGAAATCTGGAGAATTCAAAAATTTGCCGATTATTTTATCCAAGTTTGCTTGGCCTTACTAAAGATAATTAGCTGTCTAAAAATTAAAAAAAACCCACCAATCCTGTGTCTTTTCAGCTTTCCAAGGAATTTGAAGGTTTGAAGAAGAACCTTTATGAGTTCGATAGGAAGATTTGACAACTCAGACCCTTATCCTTATCCTTATCCTTGCATGGTGAATATCAAAGTTTATTCCAACTCTGGTTTTCTACATGATACAATGTAAGGTGTAGACTGTATGGAGGAAGTAGACTGATCCATAGGAGATCTCAAAATAGATTTTAGATTAGATAGCATTGTAGATGCATCATGTTGTGCCATCTAGAAAGATTTTGGAAGTTGGGTTGTCTGTATAGAAAAAGGCAAAGGAGAAACTGGTACTTCCTATTTGATAGAACAATGGATTGGTGAGAAATGGGATTTGAACTGCTTGTAGTAAAAACAGCTGGGAAGGCAGGGGCCAGGGCTAATATTAGTGAATAAGAAAAAAATTCCACTGATGATTTCTGCCCATCCTTGGAGTGGAGGGGAAGCATCACACAATCCTCATAAAAATGATAGAAACTCTTTTTCGCATACTGTGCATTGCCTATCAATGTATAATATATTTTAAGATCTCCGGTGGTCTTCTCAATGCATTTCAGAATCCAATGCTTTTTTTTTTGCAGGATTAATTTGCTCCTATTTGCATTGTGGCCTTGGATACAGCAATCTGCAGTTAAATCTGCTATTATGCAGATTTTGACTGTAAGGGATAGTGTGATTGATGAGTTTCCAAATTAGCAAGGGTGTAGGAACTAATATAGATGTAAAACTGATCTTTGCCAGATATTCTCAAAGTCATTATTCATTGAATAAGATGGTAAATGAAGGAATTATATAACCATCAGCTCTCTAGACAAATAAATTTTTTCCTCTGTTTGCCTTCAGGAAGTGAATGTACCTTGTTCCTTATGATTGATTGACCTATGGGGGTGCAAGCAATTTTCAGACAAGGGATATTTAATGATGTGACAAAGGTGGGAAAAGTAGGACAAATTGGTTTCTTGTCTAAATATTCCTGGTTTATATTCATGTTAACACAACAATTCACTACCTCTTCTTCAGTGATGGCTTTAAGTAAGCGCAGCTGTGAATGAAAGCCGAGAAAATATATAGTTCAAGATATTAGGTGATAATTCAGTGGCAAACAGAAAATTAAATGGAAAAAGAAAGGAGTACTGGTATATTATCTTAGAGCAGATAGTTGGCAGAAGTGCCATTTTTGAGCTGCATAAATATGGTGGATCACCAGGTGACAGCAAAGATTTAGATTTTTCTATGTCTCTTTGCTGCCATCTAGTGGTTGCTCAGCCTAAATATGACAATGTTAATTTTTTCTTAATTACTTGAGAAGTCAAGGTCATGATTTTACGTTCTCTAACAGGATAGCTCTAGAGGAGAGTTAGGACTACAATTTAATTTTATCTTGTAGCAAAGAACATTATATGACAAAGGTAAGCTGATTTCAGGGCTTGTGTGATCTATTCTAGTTTAGTTTATTATTTAGAACAGACAAAACCAAATATAAAAGCCTAAGCTCCTTCAGCAGAAGCTAGGCACAAAAACATCGTTGACGGCTGGAGAAAATCCATGCAAGAAGGAACAAGGGTGCCTCTAAATAGCACAAGTTATTAACCCTCCCCTGCCTCCAAATATTCTTCCATTATTTTGAATGGGTGGAAGAAATTGAAAGATAGAAATTGCTGTTCTCCATGGAAGGCAACTGAAAGTCAGAAACTCTTGATGATTTATTACTCAGATTTACCAGATGTATTTGTCCGGAATGGTATAGGGTCTCCTGCTTGAGCAAGGGGTTGAACTAGAAGACCTCCAAGGTCCCTTCCAATGCTGATATTCTGTTAAAATGTCTGACAGGAAGTCTTCAACTTATGACCACAATTGAGCCTAAAATTTCTGTTGCTTAAATGAAGCATTTGTTAAGGGAATTTTGCCTCATTTTATGACTTTGCTTGCCAAAGTTGTTAAGTGAATCACCGCAGTTGTCAAGTTAGTAACACGGTTGTTAAGTCAATCTGGTTTCCCCATTGATCCTGCTTGTCAGCAACTGTTAGAAATTATTCATCCAAAGTTCCCTTCAATGTGATATTTCCCATTCACTTTGAAACCCTTTCCTCATTTATAAGTGTCTGCTGATTTGTTAACGATAATTTTTCATGATAACCTCATTAAGCTGGCCTCTTTGTTTACTCATGGTCCCTGGCCAGCAGCAACACACTGCACAGACTAACCAATTAAACAATATAAATTAAAGTCATAAAATCAAATTCCATGCTGGTTTTAAACTCCATTCAAAGTCAATCAGCAGAGAATATAAATATAAATGCAGCATATGTGATATGAATTTAAATAATATATGCCTGGTGGCTTGGTTATAAGGCTTGAAGAAGTAAATTATTTGCTTGGGCTAACCGTTCTGTTTTAATGAAATGGAAGTTAAGGCTTTAACAAGTATTATATTATTGTTATTGGACTGTCTGGATTGTAATATATTGTCTGACATAGCCATATTATTTTTTTCCTCTCATGTGGCAATAAAAGAAAGAAAACTTGAACATGTGGGTGGGTGCTTCTCATCCCATTGCATCTGGGTAGGAGAAAAGGGTCCAGGGGTCACATGAATGGACAAAGCATAATGCTCAGTATATGACCAAATAGCCTTTAGAACTCCATCCCCATAAGATGCTTCAGAATACACGAGCTTTCTTCTGGATTGGACAACATTTATCTTACATCAAGAAAATGATGGAGTTCATTTGAAGTTTTGTAGACACAGTGTCAAGTGCGAAAGACCAAGTCTACAAATGAAGGTTCCACTGAGCTGATTTGTTTCTCAAAGCCTTCGCACAGGAATTTTCTCAACTAATAGTACCTAATTAGAGTTAAGTAAGGGTCAACAGGACTTAAGGAGGGTTGGACTAATTTTGCTTATGGCTACATAAGGGACTCTAGGCTGATCTCTCTTTTCACCCTGTCCCCGGTTCTGCCATTCCTTCTCCCACACCTTGGCTCCATTTCTATTGCTGCATACTTTGAATAGACTTTTTTGGAAATCAGATCCAAAATACCACACAGCCCTGCTCAATGAGTATATTGTTCAATAATTTGTGAGACCATATTATAAAAAAAGCTCTGGAGAATGGGAAAGGTTAGTTTTGGTTATGCATGTCTATATTGAGAGATATAGCCTTTGAATTCTGGTTCTAGTTAACTGTTGAAGGCCTTTGCTTGAGTACTTTCAAAACTTTCCCTAGAAACAGCTCATTTAAGAGGCAATGATTCAGTGGCTAAATTAGACCATCAGAACTTTGTGGCAAGTCATCTATACAAACACACTTTATCTTTTGCAGCTTTCATGGGAAAAGGGGGACCATAATGTATTCAGTTCTATAAATAAAGTCATTATGCTTCATTGAATTTTTTCTTTTGCTTCTGAATGTTCATTAGTAGTAAGAAGGACATGAACATAAAAAAAAAGGAAGGACACTGACTAAAAGATAACCTGGGGAGGAATTATTCATTTTGGAAGATAATGACATATAAAGAAAAAAAAAGTAATATCAAGAATGGCGTGAAATTTGGGCTGACCCTTATTTCAGCCACTGATTAGATGTTACGGCTTCATCATCAATATCTCATAGCTGCCTGTTAAGACTTCCTTTTAAACTGATGCATGTCCTTGTGACAGAAATGTGTAATATCTTCCTGGAATGGCATAACCCTAACAGCCCAGTAGTTATATATAGACAGACCGACAGGCAGACAGACAAAATGATAATACCAAAATGGAAATCTATGCATGGCAAACTTTCCACCTATCAATTACAAAAGGCCACACTGGTGTATTCACACATATACTATGCTAATACATTACAACATCTTAGGTTCTTAGGGATGAATTTGAATTATATAAAAGCCAAAATCAGATAAGGCAACTGTATTATCATATTTTTTCTGTAGTTAATAATAATATCCTATGACAATACCGTTAACACCATCAAACAACATCTGCCATTCCAGATGTTTGGGAAGGACTTGATGGGTAGATAAAAATGCCAAATCCAGTCTAAACATCTGGCTGTGTGAAAACTGTAACAAAAACAACAGAATAAGGTTGCCTCAAGGAAGCTTGTTACAAATATAATACCTAGCAAACGTATTAAGGAATGCCAACAATGTAATATCAAATATAAACACTAGCTCATTGTAAAACAACAACAACAACAATAATAATTACTACTACTACTACTACTACTACAACTACTACCACTACTACCACAACTACTAATGGACAGCATGGCTACAGTTATAACTGAATGAAAAATCAACAAAGAAAAAAAACCAGACAGGTGTACCACAAAAATGGAAGACCAGCTTGGAAAATAATATTAGCATGCTAGCATCAGATGCAAGCAATCTAGATCAGATGAAAGAAAAAAGCTGAAGAACAAGAAGACCAAAGAATACTTGATCAAGAAATATCACCTGAAGGCAAGGAAGATCAAGGAAACACTGGAAATAATAAATCAGCAAATACAGCTATACTCAAGAAGATCAGTAAATATGAAGTTTAAATTGCATACTATAGGTAGAATCACCAATTTCAATTGAATCAGAAATGTTTCTACTAATTCATCCATGGAGAGATTGTCATGAACCAGTCAATACCTGACAAAGAAGAAACAGTGCATTTGGGGAGAAGCTCTGGGACAACCCAAAGAAATATAACAAGAATGCAACTTGGATAAAGGAGGTGGATAAGAATAAAAAAAGAAACTGAATTAAAAGAATCTGTAATAATAGCAGAAATGGTATTAATAGGAGAATGGTAATAATAGGAGAAATGGGCAAGAAAGATCAAGAATTGGTCACCACCAAGGAAAAATGTACTGCATGGTTTTGGGTTGAAACATCTGACTACACCTACTCATTACCAAACAGTTTAACAACATACTTTAAGGAGGTGAAACTGAAGACTGAATATAAACAATGGCATGAACATACAACATGCATTAGAATATCAGCAAGAAATATACTGGCCTGCAGGCAAGAACGAGTGGGACCATAGAATAGACAAAGTGGTAGTAAATTAAGAACCTATAGTACTCTGGGACAAGCACCTGCTACATAACATCCCAGACTTAACGATTGTTGATAAGAAGAAGAAAAATTGGATCATGGACATTGCGGTATTTGGAGACAGCAGATAGAGGAGAAAGAACTGGAGAAAATTACAAATACCTGCAAATAGAAGAAGAATGATTGTGGCAAAAGAAAGGAAAGGTAGTATCAATAATGATAGTTGCCTTAGGTGCAATCCCAAGGCATATTGAGGACCCCTTAAACACCATCAGTCAATTGCAGAAGCCAACCCAATCTAAAATACTATGTGAATATCCATAATAAAAATAGAGATTTCTATATTTCTGTTTTTATCTACAATTTTACCCATGATTCTTAAAACAGATTTATTTTTATTTACCATAAATATTGTTCAGCTTCTTGTTTAATTTTTTGTGTAGACCTGCATGTAAATAACTAAACACAGAAAACAATTTCCATTATCATTTCTTTTTTGGATTTCCAGGTAATGTAGAAATTCAGCTGGCAGAGCTCAGGTGTTACATGACCACTCTAGCTTTATCTTATTGAAATTACATTGGATATTTGACGAGAACATCTGTTTTGTCCTCCAGTACTAAAAGAGTAACAGTGATTTGTTTAATTTGGATAATAATACCTTGGCACATTAAATCAAGATAAGTGTGAGCCCCTTATGTAGGCCATAGTGGTACATTAAGTATTGTTTCCCATTTTGTCCATCAGAAAATGAGGCCTAATGGCTTCAGATGAGCAAGGATATTAAATCAATTTAAATCTGCAACTGCCGTTTCCTGGTTTAGGGGGAAAAAAACTCAAAACTTACTGTATCTAATGATGTTTAATGGGAGAGGATTCTCTGTGTGAGCAAAATATTTGTGAATATTTCAGCAGAGTAAACAGGGAGATGATCATCCAAATATAGTCATTATCTTATTGAGATACTCTTCATCCCAATTTATTCTGTATAAAATGTTGACATACATAGACTTACGTTGTGATCTAGCAGGGTTTTTCTTACTTTCTTGAAAGAAATATAATCCAATTACACAAAATGGTGCCATCTAAATAAGCGAGAGCTGTTGTTTGCTTTTTGAGATTTACATTGTACAAATCACTTCATATTTCTATCTAATTGTCACCCGAAGCTGTACTATGCAATAAGTATCATTAACAGAATTTCTTTCATAACAGGTTTTCAATTCACCCCGATGGCTTTCATTTGACTACAGTAAAACTGGATTGGCTTTGAGGGGAGGATTGGGGGTGGGGGTGTACAATCCATTGATTTTAATAATAGCATAATATGTCAGATATAGTTTCATTGTTCTTCGTAAAAAAAATAAATGATTCTCATTGAATTATTTTGGCTTCTGGATAGAATGGCTGGTTCTACCGTAGTAGGAAGTCGTTGGATTGAACAATAGTTTTACTAATATTGCAACCAATGTTCTGCACTTATATAAAGAAAAGAAAAAAAGCCTCGTTTAAAGACATTAAATAAGTGATAATCAGCCTGGCATTTTAAAACCTGTAATTTTGTCTGAAACTCAAATTTCATTATTTTCAAAGCTGCAGTAGATAATTAAACATGTCATTGAGCAACCGAAGGCATTAATTTGTAATCACTACCCTATCAAGGGATTGTTATGTGTGTAGTACTGCTGGCTAGCACAACAGCCTCATGGTCAAGGCCTGAATGAATTTTTGACCCACTGGGGAATTTGAGACACTAAGCCTCTTGAGGCTGAAGCTCACCCAGACCTGTGTGCACCAGTTTCAGTGCAGATGGAGACATCATCAAACTAGGCATTAAAAAACCTTTGCTGTTTGCTTTTTAGAGAACCAAACTCCTTTGTGAAACAGACGAGGAGTCAATGCTACACACCATTGGATCTCTATAAAAGAGCCTTTAATTGAGTCGTGGTCCACAAGAGAGCTTCAAATATTATTAAAACTCTTAATTTCTTCACGCATAGTCCACACAGGCAATGGTGACATAAAAGACAAGGAGGAGATACGCAATTCTGGGAGGAATATGTGTTATCTGGTCTGATTTAAGTGCTCATTCAGAGCATTTAAACCTTATTTCTTATTTCATCTTATTTCAGTGAAGGAAATCTGCTTGGAGAATCCTCTTTCTGAGAGCTCCTTGGTGCTCTCTGAGTTTGGTTGTTTTCTTGCAAATATTTCATTATATAGATAAAGAGCCTCTGTGGCACAGTGGTTAGAATGCAGTACTGCAGGCTACTTCTGCTGATCACCGGCTGCCAGCAGTTTGGCAGTTCAGGT
>JANHJO010006961.1:175089-197091 GCA_032468235.1 Pseudoxyrhopus heterurus | reverse complement strand
AGAACCCAGATTGTTGGGGGCAATATGCTGACATTGTAAACCACTTAGAGAGGGTTGCAAGCCCTGATAGGCGATATTTAAATACAGTGCTATTGTTATTGCTATTGCTATTGTTCAATGAGAATGTCATCTGGAAACTTCTCCAAAGCATTGCTGAAATCACAATAGGTTATCCACAACAGTTCCCTTGCCCACTAACATAGTTACCTTGTCAAAGAAAAAGGAGAGACTTTTTTTTCTCACAAGAAAACCACACTAGCTCTTAGCATCTTCAGGATCCTTATACATGGCCTGCTTTATTATCTGTTCTAACATTTTCCATGTATTGAGAGTAAGCATACTGGTTGATAATTACTGGGATCTTTTTTTTTTTTTTTTGACTGACTGAATGAAATATTGCTATTTATTCTGAGCCTTTGGCATAGGGCAGGAGAGAAATTGAAGAAGGTACAATAATTGAGCATAAAAATTCCAACACTCTCCTGGGAGGAGCCACCACAAATATAGTAACAGCATTTCTGGTTTCCCTCGAGTATATGTGAAGGCATCTGAAAATGTCATCAGACTAGCATCTTCATTGACAGAGTTTCTTAAGGGCATTACTTGGGAAAACTAAACATAGAACAGACATTTTAAGTAATACAGGAGCTTGCGTGTCAAACCATTATGGCATACAGTGGTCTGACCTCTCTTCTCGAGTCAAAGCAAAATCTGTTTTTAGTGCAAGGGTCCAATATATGATAAATGAAGATGTTTTAGAGCGGTCAAAGAAATTGGGGCAGCAAGGTTAAGAACCAGAAATATAGCAGTCTCTAGACAATAGCCTTCATTCGTGCAATGCTTTATTTGATGCAGCATCAGGTCAAAACTAGAACTAATTATGAAATGACAGAAAAGAATTGTTTCTGCCCTCATACTCTTCATCTATTTTTATTATGGTACTCAGGGGGCATCTGTTTTCTTTGCATTCTATTTGTAAAAACATTTTTATATCCACAGGTTTAGCAAACAATGTGATTCTGAGCTTTGTCATTCTTTGTCAACACTGATAAATATTGTTCAATATACTGCCCAGGTTGAAGTGCATTATTAGATTTTTAAAAAGTGAATTTTAATTAAAATCAGAAAAAGGGGTAGATAGGTAGATAGGTAGCTGAATAGGTGGATGGATAGATTTATGGATGGATAGTTAGCTAGATGATAGCTTAATAGCTCGATATTTAGAAAGATAGATAGATAGATAGATAGATAGATAGATAGATAGATAGATAGATAGATAGATAGATAGATAGATAGATAGATACTGTTGCTGTTGTTCATTTGTATGCTACTAACTCCACTGATTTTAGGTGTTTTAAACTCCAAATAATTTGCAAGTCAGAGTACAATGTATAAACTAGCCACAAATGTCATAGTCTCCAAGACATCTAACAATGAGACTCAGGAAAATTTCCATTTAAAACTCCCAGACAGTTACTCAACTATTAGAAGTGGGATTTTGTTTCCTTCCATGAATTGGAAGCTCTAATATTAGAAATCACAGATATACTATATTTGTAATTGGCCAACTGCTGGAAGAAAACCATTTGGTGCAACAATTAAGGCATCAGGCTAGAAACCAGGAGAATGTGAGTTTTTATGAATTCCCTTCATGTGACAGTATAAATTGTCCATATTAAAATTATGGAAGTTTGTACTCATATTAGGAAAGTTTATTTTATCTGTATCACATTACCTGTCCAAGCTAAAGTTTAGGTTTGTGAACATTTCCAAGTATCTTAATGCTTTTGTATCCTCTACTTTAGTAGCGTGCTATGGATCAAGTGTGTCCTCATTTGCTAAGCTAAAACCTATAATCAATATGGCCTGCTTCATAAATTGTATTGTTTGAAAAAAAATAGAACTTGCATTTATGAGTATGCAGAATGTTTCAAAATGTATTCCTGCTACAATGTCCCCTTTTTAACCCTAAGCAGCAATTCCAAGAACTTTTTAACAATGTTCTGAGCTTGGTATGATGTTTCAAACTCAAAAGAAAGCTCTATTGAACTGGAGATCCATCAAAAATCTTGAGAGCAACATATCTCATACCCTGTGAAGCTGTTTTGCATTAGAAATACGGTGGTTCAAACTCAAAACAGGATGCTTTGAGTTTTAAAAAAAGTATGGATTTGAAAACTTTTGCATGTGGTACATGGACGTGCCCTGCTTAAAATATATTCAATATATTGAATACTGAATTGGATACTCATTTAAATACTTTGCAGGGTCGTTGGTGCTCTCTGAGGTAGGTGGTTTTCTTGGAGACATTTCATTACCCAACTAGGTAACATCAACAGGATCGTTGATGATGTTCTTACCTAGTTGGGTAATGAAATGTCTGCAAGAAAACCACCAACCTTAGAAAGAACCCCACAGTTGAATCCTGAACTACAAATATTCTCTACTATAAATACATTGTAGTTCAAAATACGGATGTAATTGGGAGGATAAACATTTGATGAAAATTGCTGCCACTTTTTGTATGTTTCTTTAATTTTTGTGTTGTTTTTACTTCAAGGGGAAGACACTCTGGGGCAGTCACATCTTCCTTTCATTCAGACAAAATGGCACCTGCCAATAATCAAGCTCCTGTGGAGCATAATCTTCACCGGCGGTGACTTTGTCACTTCATAGTTTTCACAAATATATATCCAGTTTCTGAAACAGTATGCTGTTTTGGCATACTGTGTAGGTGAACATACTTGATGAAAACATTTCAGGTTACGGTATCTGTATTTTTATAGCTTGCTGTTATCATAAAGCTCAAATTAGTTTTTGGGTTTGATTTCTGATCAAATCCAGATCCAGTTCATGTTGGCAAGACTCAATATCAAGTCATTTATTGAATGTATCTCATGGAGGCATTTGGGGGGGGGAGGGGTTAGGATTATATAGATGGAGATGAAAATTTTGGGGTCACACAATAGTTGCCTTTGTCTGTGGAATAAATGTAGAACATTTTGATTAAGTTCAAGCATCATGTGAAGGCAAACACCATATAGCAGAGGGCTGTCAAACTCACAGTTTGCAGGCCGGATGTGTCGTGCGTTGGACATGCCCATGCCCGGTTTAGCAAAGGAAAAAAGTCACGTGACGCCACCGTGATGACATGAGTTTGACACCCCTAATATAGCATAACATGTAAACTCAGCCATTATTATTTGTAAATCGTATTTAATGGATTGGGTGAAATCAGCTAATTATGATTATTACATAAAGCTTGGTTATGTGATATATGAATGTGAAGGTATGTAAAAACAGTCACTGGATTGGCTTTGAATGTATAGGTATTTTATCAGAATCTCTTTATTAAGAAAAATACTTATTATTTTAATAATGTTGCCCTCATTATAATAGACCCTCATGATCTTAAGTTTCAAGTAATAAGGAAAGAAAAACTTTATTTGATTTTTTTTGTAGTTGTATCTTATAATGTACCAAATTTTAACTATTTGCCTGTTGTGAAGGCATGGAACTGTTCATGTTATGTTAATAGTTGTTGACAAGGTCTGAGCATCTACATATTCACTGAAACACCAATTTTCTAAAGTTCTTTACAACTTAACTTCATCTCAATGTTAACTCAGAGCATTACATTAAAACCCTTCCAAAAGCAGTGATCATTAGGATAGTGGTATTTTTGTACATGCATTTTTAAAATAGCTATTGAGCACATTCAACAGCAGCCTAATTTTAAAAGCTAACTCTGCCATTAGACAGGACTCCTAATTTATTCTTTAATCCTAACCTTGTTCAACATATTTTACCTTCCGTTGAAAACAGTGTTTGAGTGCCTAAATGGATCAATTAATATTGACTTTTGCACAGCAAGCAGAAGCAAATAATTGTCTAAAAGAAGATATAGTCTTAGATTAGGAGCAGAAGAATTGTGAGGGTTTTTATCAGTAGGCTTCAGTTCATATATCATAAAATCATGAGTAAATGAAAACATGATTGCCCTACTTCTTTTTACCCAGAACAATGTATTTAATTCCACATGAATTTTAAAAAAAACCACTCATATTTTTAATTTCAGAATCTGGTTTAGGATACACAGACAGACAGGCAGACACACCGAACTGGGGGAAACTAGAAAAGAAAGAAAATTCCCCTTTGGATTGCCCTTGAATCTGCGTTTCACTTTGCAGGCTAAAAGTGGTGACACTATTCCATCAGATGGCCCCATCTCTTTAAAGGGGCAAAAAATTCATTAATATGGCCAAAACCACATTCTACTTTTTCCAGGTATTGGCTTATGTCGAGTTATTGTGATTTACATGCTTTCCGTCCTTTGAATCTAAAGGGATGTTGGCTTTTCTTATTGAATCCCTAGAGAAAGAATAGAATAGTGCAGCTAATTAAAATTGGGAAACTTCTAACTGCATCAGGCCTTGTTTCTTGTGACTGTTACCTGGAGGGAACAGCTGGTGATGTTTTCCTGCTAATCTTTCTAGAAGGAATCAAGTTCCTGAATTAGGAGGAGGAATTACCCCCTCAATATTCAAAGAGTTGTTCTTTCCAACTAATACAGGGTGAAGCAAAGATTGTTGCTTGGAGCTTGGGTGTGGGCTCTTTTGGCAGGGGGAGAAGATATTGATTTGCTTTCAGAGGAGGCTATCCGTATGTATACACAAGATAGCAACAGCAATAGCACTTATATACCACTTCACAGTGCTTTACAGCCCTCTCTAAGCGGTTTACAGAGTAAGCATATGGCTAATGCTTGTTTAAAAAGTGATTTTTTTTTAATGGCTTCTAGTGAGCAATCTCTGTGATTTTAAAATAGAATCAAATAAGCCTGAGGTCTACAATCTTTGGGCATTGTAAGTTACTTTAAAAAAAAAAAGATACTTCATTTTCATTTTTTTTTCAAAAATCCCCCTAATATTTACCTCATTTCATTCTTTTGGGGGTAAGGGTAGCTCCCCAAACAGCTTTAGCCCAATTTTAAATTGCATGGGGATCTACCAAAGAACATTAGGCTTTAAGAGTGATGGAAGAAGCATACTTGAAAGAGCCACAATAGAGGTGAAGTGTGGCCTTGTTTCTTCACTTTCTGTCTTGATTTCAGTAGTGGAGAAAAAGATAACAGAAGGATGCACCCAGATTCGAGCGGGGGGGGGGGGGAGGAGAGAGAATCAGAATGAATATATAGAATTAACCCCAATGCTAGAGAAACATTCTGCTTATTCTATTCCCATAACTAGAAAAAGTGGAAAGATAGAGAAAAACGAG
This sequence comes from Pseudoxyrhopus heterurus, assembly GCA_032468235.1. NCBI lineage: Eukaryota > Metazoa > Chordata > Lepidosauria > Squamata > Pseudoxyrhopus > Pseudoxyrhopus heterurus. The sequence continues at coordinate 191,814 of JANHJO010006961.1, read as the reverse complement.
ATTTGTGAACTGAAAAGCCATGCAACCTGTCCTTTCCATTTGTTATACAAATTGAACATCCTTGCCCTTGGAGAAGGTGACCTTTACATGTACAGGAACACATTGATTGCAACTGTCACTATTATTTCAGAGCATTCTAAAAAACAGTACAGGTAGTCCTCGACTTACAACAGTTTGCTTAATGAACATTCTAAGTTACAACGGCACTGAAAAAATGACTTATTACCATTTTTGACACTTATGATCATGGCATATATGACCCATGGTCACATGATTTACATTTGCATGCTTGACAACCTACTCACTTTTATGATGATTGTAATATCCCGGGTTCGTGTGAACCCTTTTTGCAACCTTCTGACGAGCAAAGTCAACGGGGAAACCAGATTCATTTAACAACCCTGTTACTAATTTAACAACTGCAGTGATTTACTTAACAAATGTTGCAAGAAAAGCCATAAAATGGGGGCAAAACTCATTTAACAAATTTCTCACTTAGCAATATAAATTTTGGGCTCAATTGTGGTCATAAATTGAGGACTACCTGTATCTACCTTAGCAGATTTTTCTTGTGTTTAGTGTATAATGAGTCTGCAGCAAATATTTTCATATCTCAGAACTTTATTGTTTTAAAAATAGTTTTATTGAAAAATATTCTACATGTAATTCTGCCGCTTGAGTTCTCTTGGGCATATTTTCACAAATCTGACAATCTGGCAAGTCTTGTAACTATGAGCTTGACTCATGGAGAGTAGTATGTGGATATAATTATATACTTTCTTTCAAACAGTACAGAACTGGTTTGAATATCTTTCCCCCAAGATGCTTACCAAAGTGAGATTTCCTGTTGATCCTTAGACACTGGAAATCTGCGATCCTTAGATTTTTCTTTTCCAAAATCAATGAAGTTTGCTAGGACACTGAGAACATTAACAGGGAAAATACAGTTTATGGTGTAGCAGGGGAAGTAATTTTCTGCAATACATCTAAAGTGTCATCACTACATCAAAGAACTTCAAGGAAACTTGTTCTCCTGAAATTGAGGTGGATTAACACCTAATCTTCAGCTTTGTGCAATGCTGGCAATACAAAAGAATGGACATCAGGACTTATTTTTGTTATACTTGGATTACACTAGAATTGTGCTAAAAACAAGACATTTTATTACAAAAGTGTGTTCAGGGCTTTAGAAGAAACTAGACAACCTGTGACCCATTTCAGAGATATTTCCTTACCTAAACAGAGAAACAGAATGACCATGGATAGATAAAGATCAGTAGAAGTGGATGTAACATTTGACTTCCTGTTGTCAACCATATTAAATTTCCTTGTGGGTATATGGCAGTGTCAGAAATCTCACTCACTCACTCACTCACTCACTCATTCACTCACTCACTCACTCACTCACTCACTCACTCACTCACTCACTCCATCTTTCCTTCCTTTCCAGCAGGCAAGTATGTGGAGGATTGAGCATGGGAGTATAAACACAGAGGAACTAGCGCAGAGTGCATCATTTTTCCATTGTCTTTGTCCTTACAAGCTTTCCACAAGCAAAGATTTTGCTAGCGGAAAGGTGGGGGAAAAAAGCATCAGCAATCTTATCAGTTCCCCATCAACTTGTGGGAACCCATCAGTGAATGTTGAAAATGATGCTCATGTGATTCTGGCTGAACATAGCAATGACACTTAGCAACAAGGCAGTGGCACTAAAATTGCAAAGATTTCTCCAGATTTCCTTCCCTTCGAATAATGGATCCTATCATTCTGTAAATTAGTCCATTTGAGATGCCTTTTTGACAGTTTTGCCTTATAATGCAGCATTTCATCCAAATGAAGGATACAAACTATCAAACAGACCCACGAGTTTTAATAGTATATAAATGAAAGGAACCCAGGTCATCATTTCAACAGTGAGCTTGAACCGAAAGGATGCTTTTCTTTTCCAGGTATACATGAATGTGGGGTATTAAGTAGGTAGAAATGGTAGCAATTATCTACATTCACAGAAGAAAATAGCAGAAATTCAGAGGGAAAACTACAGCAGTGACATTTTGTCTCCCATTCTGTAGCTATAGGATAGCAGAGAGGCAGAGAAAACAAGAATTTTAATAGCTGTTCCATTCTCTGCAAATACTGCCGTATGTTCCAAAAGAACCTTGAACTGAAACACATAATCAAATCATGGAAATCCTTGGGGATATTGAAACATTCTTTCATTCAAAACATAGTTACTTGGAAGAAATCACTGGTAACACATTTTGACTTATGGATACTTTAGCTAATGTCCCCACACGCATCTTCTGTAATTTTTCATTTCTTTATTTCAATTACATTTCCCAGTTTGCTTGAAAACTTAACTGAAATGCTCTTCCGATCAGATCTCTCCCGTGTTTTATTTTAAAACCACCTTGGACCAAATGCATACATTGCTACTCAGCTCACTCTAGTTTTCTTATCAAAGAAAATTGCATCAGGGTCTTAAATGTGTGCTTTGCATGCTTGCAATGGATTTCATTCAGGTAGTGGTGTTCTATTTAAGTTCTTTACAAGTCATTGGCTATTTTCCAACAGAGAGGCTCTTCTGAAGAGAGAGAGAGAGGGAGAGATGGAATCTAGAGAAAAGTTGCATTGAAGAAGCAATGTACCACAAATTCCATGTATTGTCAACAAACGCAACATTCTACACAAACCCATGTAACAAACACAACATTCTACAAAAACACAACTCATTTGCATGAGTTCATATGGATGTTTTCTTGATAAGAAAACAGAAAGAAGCTGAAAACGAGCCAAATATCATAGTTATGCAGCTGATGGTTTCTCCAGCCTTCCTGCTAATTGAATGATATTATTCATTTATCACTTTCTAATGTCTGGCTAAACTGATTGTACATGTTAAAAAGTTGATGCCAAATTTCTTTTTAAGCAGTCATTATACTGGCAAAAAGCATGTGATCACTTCTTTAATTGCTTATTGGTGTACATAGAAAAACAATTTGCACGTCATCTCTGGATTATTTTTTTTCCCATTTAAGAATTCTTATCAAGAAAGTTACTGACATAGATTATTCTAGACATCTATGAATTCCCACTGGGGTGGGGTGGGGGGTAATATCCAAAACGCTGGCAAAAGTGCCGAGCCAATCAATCAATAAAGAGTAAGTATACATTGAATCTCAGTTGCTGCATCAATTCCCCTTAAGCTCACCCTTAAATCTAACATTAATCATCATCATCTGCCATTTAGAAGCTAGAGAGGAAAGTCTGTGCCAGGAAAAAAAGTAGAAACATTGATTGTATTATGTGTGATGCCCGGTGGATAAAGCTAACAGCATTTCTGTTCGGTCAGCTGCATAGACACTTGGGGGTGTCTTTCTTAAGCAGTTATATTATCTACCTGTACCTGGAAACCAAGCATTTTCAGAAATATAAATGGAAGGGAGGTCTATACACTTAAATCAGAACACCTGAAATAATAGTGTTATGGAACTAAGCCAGGGGTACAAATGATGTTCTTGACACATCTCACAAAAGTATATTGTAACATGAGTAAGAAAGGCTGAGATATTTCTTTAAAAAAAACAGGGGAAAGTAATATGTGGCAGGGACACCATAGAAATCAGTAAGTATATAGAGTGTGGGAAGAGAGATTCAAGAGGAAGTATTGTCTTTTCCTCATAATATTAAAAAGATGGCCAGCCTGCAGGTTGTCTGGGTTGCCAGCTTGTTTTTGCAAGCTGCAAAGACCCCTAGGTTTAATAAAATAAATGCAGATTAAATTTCAGTGAAAATTAAATTACCTGTTTTGTAATTTGTTTTCCAAGATAAAAAAAAAATCCCCAAAACTTTAAAGTCTCCTGCCAGGACTGAACATTTCAGCCACTCCCCATGATGTTTCTTGATGCCCTCAGACAAACACTGTCTAGAAAAGAATGCACTGAAGTGAAGACCAAGTAATGCAAAGTTTTCCTGCCCTTTTATTAGAATAAAGGATCTTCCATGCAGCTGAATAGCAGTAGGTCCAAATCATACAAATGAAAAGATATCTTTACATAGTTTCTAAAGCTAAAGAATTTCCTAATACAAAATTTGGTGATAGATACTGATTTTAAAGCGTGACAAATTAATGGCTGGTATAATGGCACATAATTATAACAATTATGCAATACTTCCAACATTAGGAGACTATGTCTCTCCTTAATACTTCCTGGGGACCAAAGTATTCCCATTGGCAAGAGAACTAGTGTCACTTGTCTAGACCAATTTGGGAACAACTGCCGTATGCTGTATAGGTAGTCCTGAATTTACAACCACAATTGAGCCCCAAAATTTTGTTACAAAATGAGTTTTTCCCCATTTTACAATCATTCTTGCCACAGTTGTTAGGTCAATCACTGCAATTGTTGAGTTAGCAACGGGGTTGTTAAGTGAATCTGGATTCCCTGTTGACTTTGCTTGTCAGAAGGTCACAAAAAGTGATCACATGTCAGTTGCCAAGCATCTGAATTTTGATCATGGGGATGCTGCATAGGTCATAAGTATGAAAACAGTCATAAGTCACTTTTACAGTGCTTTTGTAACTTTGAACAGTCACTAAATGAATGCTGGTAAGCTGAGGACTAACTGTACTATAAAAATTCCATGTAGAGGAACATTGACTGCAACTTTCTGCCATTCTTTCAAAGCATTCTTAAAAATAGTATTTACTGTAGCAGATTGTTTTCTAGTTTAGTGAGATGCATAATTGCTCTGCAGCAAAACTCTTCCTATCTCACAACTTTAATATCTGATGCAGGTTTATAAGTGTAGACGGTTGTTTCTTTAAAATCATTTCTTTGTCTTAATAAAAAAATATTTGGTATGTAATTCTGCCATTGAGTCCTCCCGTGGTCCTAATTTTCACAAATCTGACCATCTGGCAAGTCTTGTAACTAAGGATCACCCTAAAATGACATATATGATCTAATAAGGATACTAGGATGTTTATGTACCTAGGACAAATTGTTCCACCTGGTGGAAACACAGAAGCATCAATAAATGTCAATTGTTTTGTTTATTCTTTAAATGATTACCTATTTCCTTTGTTTCTTAGCAAAACCATCTTCTTGTAATCACCTGCTTGCAAACTAAGTACATCCCTAACGTGATATTTTGATAGTTTCTTTATTCCATCATAGGGATTTTCCATTGTTAACCTAACCATTCCTAAGCAGGAATTGGGGAAACATTACTTTTCTGCAGCTGCTTTGGCAGCTGTCGCTCCAATGTGCTGTATATTATATTTAGTAATTTTTGTGATCTACTAGAAAAGAGAATAAGAGCAAAAAAGGATGATTGGAACCATTCTGGGGCAACAAATGATCAGTTTATGTAATTATTTGCATTGGGCTTAGATGCTCTAAAGATCTAATGTGAAATATTTTTCTTCTTTTTCTTAAAAAAAATATATCAAACCCTGGGGTAGTAATTTCACAGTCTGTTAGCACACGCTGTTTGTGCTTGTTCAAAGGCAGCTGGGTAAAAGAAGTGGAGAATTTGTCCCTGCAGAACAGAGTTTGGGTTTTGCGTTGTGAGTTGATGAACTGAAACAATGACATTCAGCAAACAAGTTTAAAGCTTTTTGTGGCAGATATGAAATAGAGAGCAAATATTCCTAGTGGACTGTGTAGGTTTGTGCTATCAGAGCCTCAGATTGCCTCGGTCAATCACGAGCCCTTTGAGATGAAACTGGTGACAGCCTTGTGTAAGTCAGGCCCATTGACTTTTATTGTGTTGCGACTTTTATCCTCGGCAACAATCTAATATAGCAGTGACTGGCCTTTACATTCTAGTTTAGGCTATCAAAGGGAAATGTTGCCACACGAAGGAAAGAAATGACTTACTGACATTGTCAGTGTCAAATATCCCAGCCCCGAGCCATTGGGAACAACCATTGGGTCTTATTCAATAATATGGGTTGCATTGCTATGGTTTTCTTTGCTGTGGCAGGTGTGTGAAAAAAGACCACAATTGGAAGGTTAGCACTTCAAGGTTGAGAGAAGTTGAGAGAGCACAATGCTCTCTTTAGTTTAGGAAAACAGAGCCTATTTTCCTTCAAAGGTTGCTGAATTACAATTCCCAACATCATTTAGATAGACTGTGGAGGGTTACCCAGGTGTTCCTACAAAGCAAACAACATTGAGAAATACAATAAATTATAGGCACGTGGTTTCCACTTATTTATTGTACCATATGTGATTTTGGAATGGCGTTTGCTCAAGAATCACAAGAAAATTTGCACAGGGTGGCCACATTTAGGCTGAAAAATTGCAGTGTTCATACTAAAGGCAAAACAGATAGATTATTATTGTATTATTTTTAAACTGCAAGCTATTTAAAATAGGGTTGTTGATCACATTGGACAATATTCTGCAATTGAACGGAATGTTTTTATTATGTTAACCTTGGAGATTCTATTGACTATGTTTATAAAAACAAAGGTAATCAAAACAAGCACAACAGTAAAATCCAAGCCCATTACTATACTATTGTTTAGCTGCAAACATTGATTAACCTTTGGCTAGTGCTCCCAGGTTTTGATCATAATGCCCTACTTGCAATGATTATCTTCTGACAATCAGCACAATAAACAGCTAAAGAATTGCATGTCTGTATAAGGAAGGAAGAATGGCAGCTTAAAAGTGGATGTGTTCACCAAACTGAGTACTGCCACAAATGTCCAAAAAGTGGTTTTTTCAAAAGACAACCAGACTTCCTTGGTTTTTTTCTTTGAAAACGTTTTGCTTCTCATCCAAGAAGCTTCTCCAGTTCAACTCTAAGAAGCTTCTTGGATGAGAAACGAAACATTTTCAAGGAAAAACAAAACAAGAAAGTCCAGTTGCCTTTTGGAAAAAAAGCACCCTTTGGACAACCATGACCTGGATGATTGAGAATCTCCATAGATGTACTGCCACAAATATTTCATATTCCTTACTCCCTCTTTTGCAGGGACACAGAGTTAGAGAAAGAAAATATAGCTTGCTTTACTTGCATCTGATTTTGCTTTCCTTTCTATTTGCACATGTCAAACTAGGCAAGCAGATTTAGAAGAAGCACAGACCTGGCTGTAATCTCTTTTGATAATTTGCTGTCCCAGCCAACCAATTAAGCTTGGGTATCTCTACTGAAATCAGTGAGATCCCTCTTTTATTTTTTTCAGATAAAGCAATTACCGGATTATTTTTTTCTAAAGAGGTGACATATAACAAAAACAGGAAACATTGAAGACTGATTTCCGTCTCCTATTTGATTTTAGGGGGAAAAATGCTTTAAAAAGACACCATGGTTACCCTAACATAAACATCATTGTCTTTATAATATGATTCTTTCTGTCCTCAGGAGCTCTAGTATGCTCAGTGACACTCATTCATTACAATGGAAGGGGCAACACTAAAAATTGAAGTCACGCATGTTTTGCAGTTTTGCCCTCTTCTAAAGTAGCTGCATAAGATGCTTCTCGTGGGCAGGACACAGAATCTGTCACCTGCACATAACTTAGATCATTACGCATGAAGAGAACTCGACATTTTTGTAATGGAATGAAACAATTTTTTGTTTTTCTCTATGTGCAGCAGGCCGATGTCATTTTTCTCTCAGGAACCTGACCGTTACATATAAGTGAAAATAAAATTAGTTCAACCTGTCTGTGCAAGCAAAACAAGAGATGGTCAGGGTGTATTTGAAACAACCAATTGCACACCAAAGGCTACGATAGCAAGTAGACTCATGGAGCCAAACAGTAGAGAGAGAAAAAGAAAGAAAAAATGTAGCTCTTTTCTTTGAAGTTTCTGATGCTTAACAGACTTGCCCTTGATGAATCCTTTCCTTGTATGCTCTTTCTACCGAGCACGTTACTGGATTTTAACAAGACAAACAGCTTTATCAAATGACTCTTGGAGCAAACGTCTCACCACAAAGTGATGAACTAAGTAGTTCTGAGCTCTCTCCGATCGATGCTATCAGTTGGATGGGTGCACACAAGGAATTGACCTGTACATCTCTTTCTTTCTCTCTTCTGGGTGGCAATAAGGAGAAGGAAAAGGCTGCTTTGGTGTACCTGTACACAATATCGGCCATAAGACTGACTGCTTTCTGCTTCAGAATATCTAAAAATAGGCTTGCAAATGTGATCTACCACATTTGCAAGGAAACAAATCACAACAAGATAGACTGTCGGGCACATTGACAAGGTGAAGGTTGTGTGAGGGTTGTGTTTGGTCAGGTATGAGAGGACTTATGTATGTTTAGTTTTCTTTTTTATACTGTGTTAACCCTCCTTGGGGGACTCAGTGTTTGTCTTTTCTACTTGAAAATGAAGTACCTGGATACAGTTCTAGGCCTCCGGGCTGTCAGTTTTCATTTCCAGACGTGCAGAATTAGGAGTGATCAGGCAAAAGGAAATATTGCCAGTTTAAATTAGTATGTTTTGGGATTTAGTTGTTCTATGAAAGAATCTGTCATTTCATAACTTTTACTAGCCTGAAAGGATGAGCATGTAAGACTTAATTATTTAATGAGATTTCTATGTGTTGCATTTATATTGTCTCAGGGACAGACACATTTTGGAGACTAGGAGAACCATTGAGGTCACATGATGAATGTGCTTACAAAATGGCAGCCACTCCCATTTGATAAATGGCAAATGGCTTTCCCTCTCACCCTCAGATTTGTTCCCTTTCAGTGAGCTCCTTATAGGGCTCAGCATATTTCTACAAATAAACACACTAGATGATGTTGCTAAATGAAGAAAAATGTGCTCGCTTAAGGTTGTTTGCTTCTGCTGTGACTGCAGCATTGAAAGGAGTTCAGGGATAGTTTGTGGCATCTTAGTCAAGCGCGTTGAGAAACACGAGAGCTGGACAATGCAGTCCCTCTGAAAGAATAACAATGGAATTTCTGTAGCACTGCATTTGGAGAGAATGTGAGTTTATATGGCTCACATTTTGCTTCACTGCATCGAGATACATTAAGTACTGCTCATATCATTTGGGTTCAATGAGATTTCCAAAGCCACTGGTTTGTTATGATATTATAGACATCTAAACTACACGATAAACAATTATATCAAACAAAGGTGTTATTTCAGATTTGGGGAGGTACATGTCATCCAAATAATGCTGCATATTCAGAAAGTTCTTGTCAGACACTTGTCTATTTTTTAAAAATTGAAATGTTTTATTTGTTTTTAAGGAAGCCCTGATTTATTTACTTGCCTTGGTTTCATAGTTTTTCTAGTACATATTACTATTCATTTCCATATGTCATTACTGTGAGTCAAGACTTACCATATTTTTCGGAGTATAAGATGCTCTGAAGTATAAGACGCACCCAGCTTTTGGGGAGGTAAAAAAGGGGGAAAAATCTGCCTCTGCCTCCCAGCAATTTGTCTCATGGAATCAGGCTGAAACTAAAACTGGCTTCAGTGCAGAAATCAAGGGGAAAAAAATCTGCCTCAGATTTCCCCCCCCTGTGCTGAATCCAGTTTCAGTTTCAGTTTCAGCACAGACTGATGGATCAGCCTCGGAGTACCCATAATCAGCGGTTGTGCGGAGGCAGTGATCCCTGCAGCCTTGCTCAAAACGCAAAGAACATGCAGAGGCGGCAATGTGATCTGCAGCCTGGAACAGGTGGGTGAAAATGGCGGGTGGTCAGGGCTACATTCGAAGTATAAGACACACCCTAATTTTCAGCCTCTTTTAGGGGGAAAAGTGTGTCTTATACTCCGAAAAATAAGGTAAATGTATATTTATAAAGACGTGCCTCTAGATTTCTGATATATTTACAGTAAATGTCATAGAAGTGCCTAAAAGATGTCCATTATAAGGAGATACAAAATTATCATAGGAATGTATATATGAAAGTTTCGAAGTATTCTTCAACAGACTCAGAAAAGAAATGTTTGCTGGAGGAACCTTGAGATGAGTTAAATCTGCTTTTCTCATGTTTTGCCTTTCTTTTTTTCATGTCTCATTGGAAACAACTTGTAAATTGGGAAAAGGACACATTAAGGAGAAGGACAATGGAAAAATATAAGGGGACCTAAAGATTTGTCCAAACTATATATAATTAACAAGAATTGTGGAGAAATGAGCAAAGATTTGTATTTAGTTCTAGGAAAGTTGAAAGAGTAACCTAATTCTGAATTATTTCAAGAGCATAGATCTCATTGGGGTGAGAATTATACACTGCATATTTTTACAGGAAGAGTCCAATTAACATCTGCTATGTCTACAAAGAATAGTTACTCCCCCATCTACCCCATGGAATATTTATAGCTGATCTCACTTCTATTGTCTACTGAAGAGGAAACTCTGTGTGTCATAAGATGGAAACAGTGTTGACTTAAACAGCTGGAGTTTACATTTCCACAGTGGGAGGTCTTTAAAACATTTGTTTGTTACTACTTCTCAGAAAACTTCGGGAAAGCCCCAAATGCAACCCAACCCTATTCTGCACCTCATACGAAACAGATGATGTGCCAGCAAGCTCTCTATTACACCTGTACAGATTCAAAACCAGAAATGCTCTGGAACATCTGGGGCATGCACAAAGTACCCGTCTGCAACTCCATAAACCCAAAACGTCTTCACAAGCATCAGATGGTTGGTGAAAGATGGGTGGGGGAACAGGTAAGTTAACAGAGTAGTCAAATTAGCATTGTGCCCATACATTGTAAGCTATATCCCAACATGCACTGTGTCGTCATAGGAATACAGGTAGTCCTTGACTTACAGCAGTTCATTTAGTGACCATTCAAAGTTACAACAGCACTGAAAAAAGTGACTTATGATTGTTTTTCACAGTTACAACCTTTGCAGGTTCAGATGCTTGGCATTTGAATATTTATGACTGTTGTAGCGTCCCAAGGTTATTTTGCAACCTTCTGATAAGCAAAGTCAATGGGGAAGCCAGATTCACTTAACAACCAGGTTACTAACTTATCAACTGCAGTGATTCACTTAACAAGTATGGCAAGAAATGCCATAAAATGAGTTAAAACTCACTTAACAAATTCTCATTTAACTACATAAATTTTGGGTTCAATTGTGGTCATAAGTCGAGGACTACCTGTATATGAAAAGAGCAGTACTGCAACTCAGTTTTGGCACCGTGTTGAAAGAAAGGAATCTAAAAATGTCCTTTTGTATTCCATGCAATCTTGGTTTGAAAATCAGAAACATTTTCCCTCCTCCTTTTATTATTTTCCTAGCTATTTTCCCGAAGACAGCAATTTTACAAAACCTCAGTTGCCATAATATTTATTTATCTGTCACATTTCTACATTACAGTTCACCAAAGTTTGCAATACAAGCAAAAAGAATAAGAAACAACAATACGTAATCAAAACCCTAAACATAAACAGGTTAATGAAAGTTGTAAATAAAACACGCTATGTTAATATGTTAATGTTGCCCGCCTACTTCACCAGAGAGGAAAGCCAGGTCCTCTTGACAGATCTGTCATGCTGGTAAAAGTGGAAGTGACCATCAGCAAGGAGGATAGACTTGATTTCAATAGCAATGGGGATGCCATTGGAAACCTGAAGAGTCCGATGAAAGAAGATCATGTTTAATGTTTAAACTGCACAGTTTATCTGTGTGGTCGCTAGGAGTCCATACCAATTTGATGTCATGTAATCATCATAAGCTATTCTCCAAAAGGCTTCATTTTCACCTGTTTCTGGAACTCACCCAGAAGGATGCTAATCTGATTTCATTTTGGAAACTGTCCACAACCCATAGCTGAAGAAGAGTTCCTGCATGCTTCTGCCCTCCCCTTACTCTACTAAACTGGGGAACCATGTACTGGGATGACCATGCTGGGCTGATCTTTCTTCTTCCAACATCAATAGGAACTGTCATCTGAGGAAGGAGCAAACTACAGAGCCTCCAATCTCAACCCTCACAGATGCCTTGGAGAATATCATGGTCAATAGTGTTGAAGGTTGCCTAGAGAACTAAATGGACGTAGGACATGCTACCCTTTCACTTGTCCCAGCAAAGGAGCATCTCCAAGGTTAAAGACATTTATTGCCACTAGGGATTTGGGACACTAATTCTTAAAACATTGCCTATATATACTCTGAAAGTTCTCCATAATGTTAAGAAGCTTTGAAAATTGTAATTGACTGACGTTATGATTTCAGTTGAAGCAATCACTCCAAACCGCAGCATATTATAATACGGGAACAAAAAGGAATAAAGGAACAAATGTAAGAATATCTGTGTTGCCCATAACTATATCTGTGTGGATGGTCATTTTTTTCTCTCACCTTGCCTTTCAACATTCTTCCCCCCCCTCCCTTCCTTTCCTTGCCTTCCTTCATTTACTGGATGAATTATATTTCTTTACCAGGACTACATCATCTGATGAAATAGGTTGTGATCTCAAAAAAAAAAAAAAAAGGCAATAATAATTGACTGGCCTTTAACATCCCCGTAGCCTCTTAGTTCTTTTTGCTGCAAAAGATTAGCTCTGCTTTTTCTCTGAAAATTGTATAGGTTGCTATTTTTATGCTCTAATTTTTATAACGGGGTGTTGTGAACAGTACAGAAATTTTTGTGGCATGGAAGGTGGACTGAAAAAAATAATTAAATTTTATGTTTAAATATAACACGTCAATTCACTTAAATAAAACCTGTCAGCTATACTGCTGGATGCAGGTGTGTGCAATTTGTTGAAGTGCTCATGATTTGCACCACATGTTTCTTTGCCCCTATATATGCAATCTGTCGAATTAATACAGGGTGATATTTTCTGGAAATGCGTATTTCCCCCCCACTTAAGTAACACTCCATTTAATCTCTGTAAATCCACACCGTTACAAAAGAGCCAAGGTGCGAGACTGGGCTTCCTGAAACCAAATAAGGCCTAAATCTAAGGCTATGATTCATCCAGCCACCTCATCCCCCACACATTTGCACTTGCATACCAGATATAAATGAAAAGACTTCTATTGTAAGTCACAGTCCCCCCCCCTGTTGTTGGAAAATCAGATTTTTCAAGTATTGAAGTAAGATCCCCCCCCCACTTTAGGGAAATGTGATTAATGCTCACATTACTTGGCTTTCAGTGTGAAATGTTATTGCAGTAATATTATTAGAAAGTTCCTACCCACATCACTTGGGGAATAACCCTGTATCACCTTTGTCACCTTTGTCACTCCTCAAGGACCTTTGGTGTATTGCATTATCTTCCTTACTTTCATTCTTTGTTTCTGTGTGGTATTGACACCGATGTCCTGATTTTCTCCCCCTTTGCTTTCAGTGGGAGAGGAAAGAAAAAGAAGTAATACTTCTTAGTTTTGAATTTGTGGAAATCTTCTGGCCACCATAGACCAGCATGCCACCATAGACCAGTATGCAAGATTTGAAATCCTGTCATGCTCAGAATAGCAAACAGGTAAAACTGGGCTATGCTTTTACTTATGACATACTAGCTAAAACATGTTGTAACCAGTGGTGGGATTCAGCCAGTTCACACCGGTTTGGGCAAACTGGTTGTTAAATTACCCCCTCCCCTGCAGCTATCAAAGTGGATCCTGGGCACTGCGCTGCAATGAAGAAATGGAGTGGCTGGTGCGAGGGAAGGAGAAGTCCATTTTCTCTCTTCTTCTTGCTCCTCCTCCTTCCCTCATGCCAGCCGCTCTGTTGCCCATTTCTCCATTGCAGCGCAGCGTCCAGGATCCACTTTGATAGGGGGGGGATAATTTAACAACCAGTTCACCCAGGGTCTGGTTGGCCATCGCGGGAGGCTCGTCCTGCATGTGCAGTGGAGCTGGAGGATGGGGATGGGCCACGCCTCCCACGACAGCCAAACTGGTCCTGGGCAAACCGGTTGTTAAATTATTTGAATCTCACCACTGGTCGTAACTGATCAATACTTTCCTAACTGCTATGTGGAAATGCCGCAAATAGCATGTGTACAACTAAAACTAGTGATTTTTTTTTTTCTACATCTCTTCCATCTTACCAAAACTGTTATATGAAAGAGTCAATTGACCAAAGCCACCATAGACAATAGAAATTAATTTCTGTGAACTCATCTAACAACAGACACACCGAAGATGGAAATATAAAGTAGAAGACAAACAGATGTTAAAGGTGTGAATCAATGTGCAAATTTTTTTTAAAAAACCAATAACACATCAACATATTTTCTGTTGTCGAACTGAAAGTTAGAATGCAATAGACTCGAATGAAAGTGGCTCAGTCTTTTAGAGCTATTGAATACAAATATGGAAATGGAACTGTAAATTAAATTTTACAGATTAAATTTTTATATCAGAAAATATGAACTGATGCCATCTAGGGCATTGTGGATGCAATTTGAAAGTAGAAATTCATAGATGAGTGATAATTGCAGATTATACTCCAGAAATGATAATAATGGAAGAATCAGGGGTAAGTTTTGGGAGGTGTTATGTAACATTCTGAATGAATTGATCTGGGGAAAAATTATTCTGCCAGGTTACATATGGGAACAAGATGCAAGAGTTTAGAAAAAAATGATTGAGTTTTCCTTCCTTTGAGGTGAATGTCTATAGAGATTTTCTGTCATGTTTGTCCCAAAAGTGCTTTTGGCAAGTGGTCTTTGTTTTTCCTTGAAGACTTCTCATCCAAGAAGCTTCTTCAGTTCTGAAGAGGATGGAAGGATTGACAGCAAGGAATATAAATCCTTCCATCCTCCACCATTCAGTCAGAACTGAAGAGGCTTTTTGAGATGAGTAGCAAAACGTCTTCAAGGAAAAACAAAGTCCATTTGCCTTTTGAAAAAGCACCTTTGGGATTCCTTTGAGCGGGTATTTCTGCACATACAGATTACACACACACACACACACACAAACACACACACATATACACAAGGTTAAAATATTAAAATGAAAATACCTGTAAGTACAAAACAGCTTTTAAAAAAAAAAAAAAAAAAGCCCGTTCTATTATGCACTCAAATAGATTCTCTACCTCCCTTTATCAACACTGCTGAAATAGCATGGTGATTAAGATTCTCACTTGGCATTATAAAGGTTGCTGGTTTGAAACACCACAGCAGCTATTTTTAATTGCATTTTTATCTTCAATAGCTAATTTTCTCCGTGGGCTTTTTCCCCATTCTTTTAAAAAAAAATAAGTCTAGAGTTTTACTTTTTGTTTTTACATTTTTCCAGTCACTGAAAGGTAATACGTTTTCACCACCAAATAACTGAAATAACATTGAGAAATATTAAGGGTGCATGTGAAGATGGTGTAACTGGAGAACCTTAAAAATATGGGTGTCATTTGCCTAGGGAATTCTGATCATTTGAGTAGTTGCTGCAGTTATTTATGTGATTATTAGCCAGATACAGAGCAGCATTTGAAAGCTTATGGCCCTGGATAATGACAATCCTCTGTTGTTGATTATAGATCACTCAGATTTAGAAGAAGACTTCTAAGTCCTTTTTTACCTCCTCTTTTGGTCAAAGAGTTGCTCTGTGAGTGACATGGGTGGTCTCTAAATTTGACATATAAATAAATAATACCAAAGCTATAAACTTTCCACGAATGGAATGACAGGAACTCCTTTCATTTTATTGTAATTGAGGACAGGTTTCTCATCACTTGCATATAATAATAATAATAATAATAATTGTAGTAGTAGTAGTAATAGTAATGCTATTGTCCAGCATGTGGGAGAGTGGGATAATATGCAGGTTTTGTTAAATCTTTGAGGAATTTCTGTGGAGTGTCTGGATGACTACTAGTACAACACAAGTCAGTAGCGGCAGCTGATAAGAGTGCTTTTGAATGGATGCTCATCAATCAAACTCATCTTTGAAGACTTGGATAAAATACTCCATATGGATGATACAGCATGGAGAAGATGAGTGATGCCAATATGGAAGACCATAATTTTATATTGACTTTCAGCATTTCTGCTGAGGTCAGATTACCTCCAACTTTTTTGTTTAAGTTTAACAATTTCCATGGGTATCTCAAGAAACATCAGCTCCACTAGGAAAAGCAGACCAGGAAATTGTCTCCAAAACTAAAACTACTTTTATTGAGATTTGTCATTGTAGTTGAATCTTGCAAGTCTGATTGTAGTGAACCTCTTCCCACTTTTTATGTGAATTAGGGCTTTGCCTGAGCCTCTTCTGAATATTGTCCGTCTGTTGTGAATTTACACATACATGTATCATCCCTCATCACTTTGATAGAGGAGCTTATGTATTTCCATCAAAATCATCTTTATTACTCTCTTTTGTTGTTAGCTGCAAAGTCATGTCCGACCCATTGTGACTCCATGGACAATGTTCATCCAGGCCTTCCTGTCCTCTATCATCCCCTGGAGTCCATTTAAGCTCACACTGACTGCTTCAGTGACTCCATTCAGCCACCTCATTCTCTGCTGTCCCCTTCTTCTTTTGCCCTCAATCGCTCCCAGCATTAGGCTCTTCTCTAGTGAGTCCTTCCTTCTCAGGTGGCCCAGCTTTCATAGTCATACATGGCAACTGGGAAAATCATAGCCTTGACTATATGCACTTTTGTTGGCAGGTTGATGTCTAGATTTGCCATAGCTTTCCTCCCCAGGAGCAAGCGTCTTTTAATTTCTTGGCTGCAGTCCTCATCTGCAGTGATCTTGGAGCCCAGGAAAATAAAATCTGTCACTACCTCCATTTCTTCCCCATCTATTTGCCAGGAA
>JANHJO010006961.1:125642-138668 GCA_032468235.1 Pseudoxyrhopus heterurus | reverse complement strand
GGAGCTGGTGGGATTCGATCAGCCAAACTGCTGATCTGCAGTATTGTGTTCTTAACCACTGAGCCACTGCAGCTCCTGAAAGAAAGACTAAGTATAGGAGAATTAAGAAAATAGTGGATTTTATACTGTAAGATGTAATGGCACTTTGAAACTAAAATTATTGGAGTAAAGAGGATATTAGAGAAAGTTGCAAGTGAGCCTCTGACCTTGCTCTAGAAGGCAAGGTAAGATGGGCCACTGATATGATTCTTTTTCCTTGTCACCATGGAGACCAAGGATCTTCTGATTTTTAGGAAGTGTAAAAGTAGATCTTGGGTCAGTGGACATAATTTGATACAAGTTATGGATTCGCTCCCAAAATCATTGTCAAGATAAATATGGCTTTCTATAAAACTAATGAAGTTTTCCCCACAACTAGCATCTCAGGCTGCTACCATCTCAAATGATCGTGCGCTGTATATGAAGTCCGAAAGCATTTTTGGTGATAAAATTTATGTGTGAATATGACATTAGTTCTTTTTTTAATTTCAAAGATTCTTAAAATAAAAAAGTTAGGAGTGGTGGCCAGGCTAGAAACCCAGAAACCACTTCTAAGTCCTGACACAAAGCCAGGTGGGTGACCTTGAGCTGGTCACTTTCTCTCACTCTTAGGAAACCGGCAAGGACAAACCACTTCTGAAAATCCATGCCAAAAAGCTACAGGGACTTGTCCTGGCATCGGTCAAAATTTGAGTGACTCCAAGGAGCCAAAAATTTAAAAAAAACAAAAACAAATTAAATGTCAAATAGGTAATAGATCTGATAAGTATTAAGGGAAATATTCAGAAGTGCAATATTGAGAAACTAGACTCTGGCATATGCTTTGAATGGCTCCGGATTTCTTCATTCTGCTTGATTGGAGGCTGGGTGGGGATATCATGAAAACACAAGATATAAATAATTGAACATTATAAATAACTTAATAATGAAATAAATTATGTGTGAGTTGGCCCTTCTACCTTGTTTCAGGTTGTCAGCCTGCCATAACTGACAACAATACAGATTAGAATGCTATTTGTGGGCTGGCAGACAACTATGTAAAAAGAATCACATTAATTAATTAAAATTTAGAAATTGCATATTGGCCCAGCCATTTCATTAGCAGCTGCCATCCAAGGGTGTTAGATTCCCTATACTATTTTAGAGAGGTGTTACTTCTTCAGTCTGTGTTTATAATTTTATGGACATTCCAGGGAAGTTGGTTTAAAGAAATCAAGTGGAATGGAAACAGTAACACTTGTGCATTAAGAATTTTAATTGCGTCTGCCCACATAATTTATCTTTCAGCAACCCAAATAACTAGATTTAATATGCTGTTTGCTTCTTAACTATCTCCGCCCCAATTTTGGCCATGTTATTAGATTTATTAGTATTAATCCTCAGTTTATACATTGCACAGTGCTTTTTATTCTTTCATTTAATGTGTAAGAATATTTCTCAAATGAATACACTATCTGTATTTTTCACAGAACAAAAACAGATTTCTTTACAGCACAATTTTAAAAAAGACTTCATTTAAGTAGGTTCTACTTCACTTCTAATGCTTAAGAAAAGATAGTTTAAATCATATGAATTTAACACCCCTATATCTCATATTTTTGTAGCTTTTGAACAGAGCTCAAAGCAGGAAGCAATTGACTGAGTAACCCACAATGGTCTGATTTGTACAGTATACAACATTTTCCTAGAGAATAGGTTTCAGATTAAAGTAAACTAAACCAACAAACAAACTCACATTAAGACTTAATATTCTGCATAGATCCAGAAACTGAGTGACAATAGAAAGCTGTTCAGTGCTGGGATAGAGTCACTTCATGTACAAATAGAGGTGATTTGCCATTACCTTCATCTAGGATGTTTTTTTCAACTTTCCCATCTACTTGAAGCTTTCCCATCCAAGTCCTAATGTGGGTTAGTCTTCCCTAGCTTCTAAAGCTGGTCAACTCGGGATAGAGCATACACAGGCATGGTGGTCTTGCTTATAGAGTCTTCCTCCTCCTTTCATATCCAGGACAAGCAAAACCACTAGAGCCCTGACTTTCCAAAAGTAAGACATTACCAATAAATGCCTGAATTTAATATTCAACATTATTCAGCCCAGGGTGATTTAAAGAGTGTTTTAAGTCACCAGAAGTCCACTTGATGTTTTGTTTTGCACTTTTGAATCAGTGTTGATTCCTGATGACTGCCTGGATAATTTCCTGCAGTTTTCTTAACAAGATTTTCAGAAGTGGCTTGCCATTGCTTCCTTCCTAAAGCTGACAGAGAGTGGCTGGCACAAGATCATCCAGGTGGCTTTGTGTCATAGTCACTAGTCCTAAATAGGACTAGAACTTATAGTCTGTCGGTTTCTAGTCTGATCCCTTGACCATATACAAACTGGAGCTCCCATTTCAGATACTGCGATGAGAAAAGGGACAAACTATTATCACGAGCAACAATGTTTCATTTCTGAACAAAACATTCCATTTGTATGGTATTTCTTGTACTTCCAGTTGTGCATTATGGGTAAGTACAGAAGCATCAAAGCTTCCTTAGAAGAGAGAGGAAGAGTGTTATGCCATTCTTATCCTGAAATGGAATTCTGTAGAAGATGAATCAGCTGTTCGTAGCTTATTTAAAAAACTATTGAGAATTAGGCAGAGCCCAATAAAAACTGTTTAAAACAATATTGCATCCCTATGTGATCTATGACAGAAGTGACAATCTGGGGTACCTATGAGAATCCCCTTTGTTAACTATATAAAGTTGTCAAAAAATGAAAAAATCAGCCAGTGCCAAGGGAGACACAGAGATACTAATAATAAATGCTAAGGTTTTGAGACTATTTTTCAGTTAGAAAGTTGGCTACTTCAAGCCAATGCAACCTCTGGAAATTAAGAAAAATCCATGCAGTTCAAAAAAGTAAAGAGGCTGCAACCTAAACATTGATTAATTGATTGGTTGGTTGATCAACTGATTATGTGCTATCAAACTGATGTGGACTCTCAACTACATAGATACATTTTCTCCATGATGATGCTGGCTCAGGAAGTCTGTGAGTTGAAGTCCACAGGTCATACAGAAGCCATAGTTACCCACCCTTGCTGTAAATGAAATTAGTGGCCTCTCTTAGCTCTCTCCTGAAACCACCCCTTCAGAAAGCAAATAAAATTAGAAGCCTTTTTCTATGGAAAGACCCTGATTCTGATAAGAGCCTCATGAGTTGTGCAGAAAAGTGAGACTCCTGAGAGGATGGTTATTGACTTTTTTTTCCCTTTGCCTCCATAAGTGGCTGTTTCAGAATTCACTGAAGCCGTGTAGGCAATTGCCTGCATTCCCCTTCACTGTGGTGCAGCCATTCAGCTTCAAATTGTTGCGGTCACTCTTGAATGGCTTATTTATAGATCCTTAGGCTGGGAATGGTTTGGAGGAGTTAGCAGCTGGAAAAAGAGTTCAGAAATTGCTTTAGGGGAAACAAAGCCTGTTTGTCACCTTTCTTTCCAGCCCAGTGCATGTCGCAAGGATGACACAACTGCTAGGCCTTTCATTTTTCATTCTCCTTTTCATTCTCAGCCTGGACATGAAACCAGGATTGTTCATGAAGATCGCTTTTCATTTTGCCTTGTTCAGGGAGAGCAAGTGGAACGGTGAGACCCACCAAGGTTTAAAAATACAATCCAATCCATTATGGAAAAAAAAAAAGATAGCAATAGAGCAGAAATCATTTAAAAGCCCTGCAAGTTTCAGAGATGCACTGCTGACAATTGAGTATTCAGAGATAGGATCAAGTTGGATGTTCTGGCCAAAATGAAATGTCTGGTTTTACAAAAGGAAAGTCTCCCCAGGGCAAGATCTGCATCCCAATGAGACTGGGAGGGGGTAACTAGAGATAGATATTGATAATGGTAATGAGCAATGGTGCTGGAGAAGGCTCCCGCTTATTCCTTGGACAGCAAAAGTGACCAACAAGCAAGTATTGAAGCGCAAGACACCAGACACATCACTGGAAGACAAAAATCACAACACTGCAAAATCTCACTTATTTTGGCCATGTCGTGTGGGGGAATTTCCTGGAGAAAGCCATTGTGTTTGGAAGAGTTAGTGATAAAAGGAAACCAGGCTGCTAAAGAACATGGTGGGGAGGCCACCAAGAAAGCTGACACCAGCCAGAGAGTAGAACAACTCAAAGAAGTAGTGCAAGTTCAGAAGATGTGGAAAGACCTGGTCCATAGAATCACCAAGAGTTAGACACGACTGAATGGATATCATCATCATCGGGGTAAAATGATGCTCCAATGTCCTGTTCACCAGCAAGTGCTCTGGAAGTGTGAAAAAGAAGAGCTATCACCAATTACATCCTCTGCTTTTACTCTTCGACATCTTGAGAAACCAGTGGAAATTGTTATTGCCAGTCTCCTAGCAAACAATACCCTGGGTCCAGAGAATCTGAGGAGCCATCTTACCCAATGGAATTGATCATCCCCCTCACTTCAATGGAAGAGCCCTACTTCAGATCCGGTCTTCCAAATAATTTTCCCTGGCAGGGTCCAAGAGATGAGAATTTTCTACTGTGCCCCCCTCCCACCCTCTGAAATATTATCCCACTTTCTTGGTCTTGCAGAAGAGCTTTAAAACCAGTAGTGGTTCCCTATGCTGGGTGTGGCTGACAGGACAGAGAGAAAATCCCAATCCCCATGTTGCCTCTCCTAGTGTTTTTTTTTTTAGTTTCTTATTTAATCTCCTTAATCCTAACTAGAGACGCGGTGGCTCAGTGGCTAAGACGCTGAGCTTGTTGATCAGAAAGGTTGGCAGTTCGGCGGTTCAAATCCCTAGTACCACATAACGGAGTGAGCTCCTGTTACTTGTCCCAGTTTCTGCCAACCTAGCAGTTCAAAAGCATGTAAAAATGCAAGTAGAAAAATAAGGACCACCTTTGGTGGGAAGATAACAGTGTTCCATGCGCCTTTGGCGTTTAATCATGCCAGGCAAATGACCATGGAGATGCTGGCTCTTCGTCTTTGAAACAGAGATGAGCACCACCCCCTAGAGTCTGGAATGACTAGCTCGTATGTGCGAGGGGAACCTTTACCTTTTAACCCTAATTATTTTGTATGATCTTTTTTTCTTTTATTTTTTATCATTTTATAAGCTGCCCAGAGTTGCTGCAACAGTGAGAGGAGTGGCATATAAAATCAATCAATGAATAAATGAACCATAACTGCCTAGAGCACTGGTGTCAAACTCACCACGTCACATTGCCGTCACGTGACATTTTGCAACATTTTTCCCATTCACAGGGTTGAGGTGGGCATGGCCTGTGCATGGCCATGCCCGCTCCAGCTCCATGAATGGACCAGCAGGCCATTAGTTTGATACCCCTGACCTAGCGTTTCTCTCCTACAATCTTCCAGTTAGCATTTGTTTTTGACTGTAGTTAGAAATTGCTTTCTATTCTAAATACTTTCTCCTAACTTTTATTGCTATCCTGGATAGATAGTACTTGGCTTACAACAGTTG
The DNA here is from genome assembly GCA_032468235.1 of Pseudoxyrhopus heterurus. Lineage (NCBI taxonomy): Eukaryota > Metazoa > Chordata > Lepidosauria > Squamata > Pseudoxyrhopus > Pseudoxyrhopus heterurus. The sequence goes on along the minus strand of JANHJO010006961.1, from coordinate 133,130 downwards.
ATTTAGTGACCGTTCAAAGTTGCAACGGCACTGAAAAAATGACTTATGACCATTTTTCACACTTACGACCATTGCAGCATCCCATGTCATGTCATCAAAATTCAGATGCTTGGGGGGGGAATTCAGACGCTTGGCAACTAACTCATGTTTATGACAGTTGCAGTGTCCTGGGGTCACATGATCACCTTTTGCAACCTTTTGACAAACAAAGTCAATGGGGAAGCCAGATTCTCTTAACAACCAGGTTACTAACTTAACTGCAATGATTCACTTAACAACTGTGGCAAGAGAGGTCATTAAATGAGGCAAAATTCATTTAACAAGTGTCTCATAACAACAGAAATTTGGGGCTCACTTCTAGTCAAAAGTCAAGGACTACCTGTATTCTTTTAATTCCCATCGTAGTCACGATTCAAATAACCACCTATTCGTAGTTCACCTTCTTAGTTTTTATTGCAATGCCTGGTTTGCTAGATGAATATCTCACATTTGCATAAGGAACTTAAGGTGCATACAAAACATTTTTCGCTAATTGTGAGATAGGGTGGGCTGAGAAAGAGTGATCATAGTGGATAGTGGAATTGCACTTAGAGTCCCCTGGTCCAATTCCAACAGCTCAATTACTTCACAATACACACTTTGTTCCAGGGAAGGAATAAAGAAGCTGCTTTTACCTATTCATAACAATAAGAGATATCAAAAATAAGTGGAATAGCCATTTAACTCCTTCAAAGAACACCATCTTAGAAAATTGCTCTGTATTATAATAATTTAAATATAATGTGCCAGCTATCATCACTATATTATAGTGGATAATATCAAATATAATTGAATGTAATGCCCCTGTGCTACTGGCAGATATCAGATTAATGTTGGAATCAAAGTCTCAATGTGAATCATTTGGAACTAAAAATCACTGAGAGCTAATCAACTGTTTACTCGTAAGGGTGATTAGTAACAATAATATTAAACAAATGATTAGGCCTATAATTGTTGACTATTTATGGTATACATACTTTTTTTTTGAAGGAGTTAAATGCATACCAGATAGTATGTGTAGTGTTCTGTTCAACAAATTTAGATTCTGGAATTTCTAGATGATATATCTATGTATCTACTCTATTTGGACACCTCTCCAAGTAGAGAGATATGTGACAAAGAAAGTTCAGTATCTTCTTCAAGCCAAGATAAAAAAAAATTGCTTTTGACTTAATTTCAGAATATGTGAATAATGTTGACATTTACTAAATCTCATATATTTGCTATAGATAATGGCCTAGAGTTAACAAAGGAATTTAGCTTGTATTGCTGTATTGTATTATTGTATATGATAATGTATTGTATTTCATTCATATCAATATATTCACTCATACTCATTGCCTGGTGGATTGACATGAAACTATATATTTATATGCACAGTATATGAATAAATTAATTCTCATTGTTTTAGTTTCAAAAATTTAAAATAAGCAGAGATCTTGAAAGTGGTGACTATACTCTATATTTCTTGGTCAATTTCTATGAGATTATATGAACCAGTCAATTGCCAGGAGAGAAGGAGATGTACTAAATTAGGAAGGTTCTCTTCTGAGCTTCTTTCTCTACCCATTATACAGCTCTGAGCTACATCCTCTGTTATCTCACCATTCCCTACAGAGAAATGCCCCATTCCCCAAGGTCTTTCTTGCAAATCATTACATCTCTTTTTCCCTTTTGTGCTGTTTTTCCAAACCATTGCACAAAATGATTGGAAGCACTTCTTGTAGAGATGCTGTTCCAGGGTCACCATTGCCTTGGGGTTAACTAATTAGAGCTGATTTGGGATCATTCTGCATGCTACAGATCTTCTAATGATATCCCCACCATTATAAGCTTATGGGTTACCCACCATATGTTGATGGCACAGTATTTCTTCAACTTTGTTTTGTGTTCACAAGAACATGGTATGGGAGAGTTGTCAGGTAACATTTTTGCACTATTCAGGGATTTTTCAAGGTGGGCAATTTTCTGCTTCCAGCACTACATGTAAGTTCATATAAGATGGTGGCTGCACCAAGCTGGCATCCATTTTCTAACTCATAGAATAATTGTAGTTTAAGATTATTCTGTAAAATTTACTCTGAATGCCCAGTAAAAGCAATATAAGAATAATGTACATTTTACAATGTTATGAGGAAAGTACTGGCAATTTTACTTTTCAGAAAAGTAGGCCAAACATATGATTGAATAATAACTTTTTCCCCTGTCTTCATTCTGTGTTAAATCACAAATTGACTTGATAGAATTTGTCTTTCTTCAGTTCAAAATATAGCCCTAAAAGAAAGCTTAATTTTCCAGGGATCCTTGCATTTAAAAATACCTGGTGAGTCAATTACAGAGTTATATTATGGAGCATATGAATGTACTTGGAGAAGAAAGAGATGAAGATAAGTTATTTAATTCAAGTCAGAGGTTGTTATTTAAAAAAAATTGTTCAGTCCAAAGAAATAGGGTTGAAGCGCCCAACGAGATAAGACAAATAGAATGGTAACATTAAAAGGATAATATTAAAGGTCTGAACTTGTATGAATTTACAAGTAGCACGAATGTTAGGGCTTACATATTTTCACAAATGACAATGCTAGAATGAAATTCTATTCAGCATGAAGAAAGCAATAAAACCAGACCTTTAAGTCTTTGAAATTTGAATGCCTCAATAGACTGTGGAACTAACCGTTGCAGGACTCTTTTCCAACCTGAATGAAGAATTACATATCCAAGCACTTGCAAAAAAAATTAGATATTAAAATTTCCTTGACCAATTCCAGAACTGGAAAGTCATACATTCTTTTTTATACATAATGAAATATGTGTGGGTGCTTGGTTCCCTCGCCCCCAGGAAAAGAACTAGGGACTTGAATTCAGACTTCCTCATTCTCCCCCCCCCAAAAAAAAAGGTGATTGGTGTTTTTAATGTTTTCATTTTTTTGCTTTATGTAAATCTTTCATATTTTCACTGGACTCTAGATAACTTCAAAACAGATATGATTTGAATATTCCAGCTTATATTCACATATAAAGTACCATGTCTCCTACATATTGAGGAGGGTGTGTGTGTGTGATATTTTTTCCTCTTATAGCACTTATAGCAACAATTTGATGGAGCCTGGCCTTGGGGAAAATTGTTCATGGCATTTAGAATTCATATCAGAACAAAAAAAAAATTAAATGCCTTGGCATAAAACATAGCAATTTAAACCTAGACCTATGTCAACTAAATAAAGTTTTATAGAAGTAACAATCACCTATTTTCCAAGATGGTACAATACAAATGTAGCATTGTTTTGAAGAGATCAAGTAAGGTCCTAAACTGGAATGGTTAAGTGTATTCTTACAAATGAGACAATCCATGTATCTTGCATAGAAGTATAAAATCATACCAAAATCTGATTGATGTCAGAATATTATTTGAAATTGTATCAAGATAATCACTATGCCATCATCCTGAAATGGAATCACTAGCAATCCTTCTTTTCACTGAATGTCAGGCAGATGCCTAAAGCATCTATCCAAAAAGAAAGAAATGAAAAGTCAGTAAAATTAAAATGATCGTACAAAGATTTTTCAGTTCCTTTTACATGCCACTCCTATCACATGAGATTGAAGGAACCATAACAAGGATTTGTTCAATAAGGAAAAAAGATCAGTCAACAGCAACACAAAAAGTAGGCCAATTTAACCTGTGATTTCTCTTTACTGTGTAGATCAATATGGCTTGAAGTCACCTTCCATGAATAAATAGCTTCCAACTCAAGGGATGGGCCTGTTGGGACAGAAGAAGCAGAAGGTTTCTTTGTCTCTAAATAAGCCAACAGGCAACAGGGTTTGATAAATAATTGAACCCTTAGGATTTGGGCAGAGAAAGACAAATGTCAACATTTTTGGGAAAAGTAAAAGGAACATAAGCTGGTAAGCATAATGCTGACATGCCAGAGGAAAACTCTAGCACATTTGTGGTTTTCATCACATGGCATCTGCCTCTATTACTTCTATAAATTAGATTCAGGCACTGATATCTCCTGTAATATATTTTTGTAAATGTATACTGTATCAGTAATATGTCTATGGAGATTCTCAGTCATCCAGGTCATGGTAGTCCCAAAGGTGCTTTTTCAAGAGGCAACAGGACTTTCTGGTTTTTCCTTAAAGATGTTTCACTTCTCATCCAAGAAGCTTCTTCAGCTCTGGCTGGATGGTGGAGAATGGAAGAATTTATACTCCTTGCAGACAGTTGTTCATTTGCATTCTTTTAGAGAGTTGTTAAGATCACCTGGAGGTTTACCTCTGTCATCAGGATCACCTAAGTGGTGCAAATGGGTGGAGCCTTTTTGGAACTGTTGAAAGGACTGTGTTGTAGACTGGAGATTGACGATGTCATATCCCTCCCCCTCTGTTGAGAGAGGGCTGTTCAATTTTGACATAGATGGCCTCTTTAACACCTTTTTCAAATCAGCAGTCCTTTCTGTCCAAAATGTGGACTTTGCTGTCTTCAAAATAGTGGCCTTTGTCTTTCAAATGCAAATGGACTGCTGAATCTTGTCCTAATGGGTTTGTATCAATAATAATAGCTTCACCTAGCCAGTCTAACTGATTGTTACAGTTGCATTCCATACAGCATCTGTGGGGAAGGATGGCATATGATACACGTTTTCAGAACATTAGCTTATGTCGCACATTCTAGCAAGAAGTGATGTCATATCATGCATCACCTGCAAACACACAGACAAAAAAAATTGTTTAAAAAACCCACCCTACTATGAAGCTGACTAAATCAGCCAGCACACTCTGAAAAGTGGAAATGTAAATTAGTTTTTTTCATTTTAATTGTAGGTTATGCATGAATAAAAGCTAGCAACAGCACTGAATATTCTTGAATATTCATAATGTAATGGACATCATTTTGAACACAGGAGACGGATTCTACATTGTGTAAAGTCTGCATTGCAGATGGTTCTCTAGATTTGGGCAATTTAGGTTTGTGCCATTCCGTCCTTAATGACAGATATCTGGAACTTCTGAAGCAAGAATTTCAGGGCAAATTGACTTTGGCAAAGAGACATTGAGAATGAGTAAATCCATGAAGTTAAAATTGAAGCCCTTCTGATGTCAACTATTTGTCAGACTTGGCATGATGTAGGAGTAGCAATTTTCACGCTGGATGCTCAGGCCTAACCAAAGGACAGGACGTGCATGAGACCTCAGCCTGTGAATCTTCAACGTTTTGCTTAGTCTAAGGAAGCCAGGCATTTTGAAGAACTTGGTAAAACTAAGTCCAAATCAACTAGATTTTTTTTTTGCCACCTGAAATATGAAAAAAACCTAGAATTATCATACTATGGTAGTACAGATGCCTTCTCTGACAAGTATTATTGGGGTGAAGGACAGTAGCTTGATTTTGTTCTATTGCTTGTGTCTGCGTTATATTGAATTCCAATGTGACATCATCACTCTGCCCCAAAGTTCCTGCAACTTCAATCCCCTTTATCATTTCATCTCTGTTAGCTGCAATCTTATTTGTGATCCTAATACCTGAGGCTCTGTGAAACATCTGGGCCACTCGCCTCTAATATGAATATGAAAATATGTGAGTACAGACTGCTGTCTTTCCATGACCAGGGATTTATTTTATATATTGATATATCATATTTAAAAACTGTCCATCTTTCTCATAGAGCAACTCTGGGCAGTGTGCAAATAGACATGTAAACATGAAAACTACGTAGAAAAATCATAACAAAGACAATTAAAAACAGGAATAAAATAGTTGAAGCTCCAGGTTAAAATCTGAATAGAGTGCAGCAAGAATGCACGTAAAATGCATTTCTAAATGCAGAACTCAATGAAGTAGCAACTCTTCACATAGAATGTTACTATTGTAACATGGGATAAAATGAGATCAGGGTTTTTCAATCTTGAAAACTTTAAGATGTGCCAATATTAAACCCTAGAATTCCCCAGCTGCCCATGCTTGAAACACTATTATTTGAAATCATAGTTTGAACCCTCGGTATGGAATAGGCAGAGCCATTCTTAATATAGATTATCTGGAGCTAAAATACATTTCCCCCTTAATGTCTCTGTTAGCTTTGCAATATTCTATAGCTGAAGAATCAAATTACTGAAGTACTAAGAGAGGCTGATCCAGGCTTTCAGTAATACTATCTTTTATTAACAATGTGAGTCTGATTTTCTACATTACTCTTCATAAAAAGGATGTCTGCAGAATTTTAAACAAAAGTTTGGCAGAATCTCAAAGCAGGGGGCATGGGGAAGAATTAAGAATTTTAACTCAAGAAGTATTCTTCCTTTCTAACAATTGACTAGCATCAGGAATTGAGCCTGCAAATAAATATGGGTAAACTATGGAAAGGGGCAGTATATTATCCAAAAAGGAAGTTTTCCTTTGCTTACTAGTATGTTTCTTTTAACGCAGTAAGAATGTTTAAATGCTCTGTTAAAGAATCACCTTGCCATGGTTTTCTATTAGTCTCAGTGCTGGTTTTCACCTGACATGAAGTTCTCACAATGCCAGAGGGCAGGATAAGAAGTAATGGGTGGAAGCTTGTTAAGGAGAGACCCAACTTAGAAATAAGAAGAAATTTTCTGAGAGCAATTAATCAATGCATGGGGTTGTGGATGCTCCATGACTGGAAATTTTCAAGAATAAACTGGACAACCATTTGATTGAGATGGTATAAGGCTCCGTCCTTGAGCAGGGGGTTGGACTAGACGACCTCTGAGGCTCTTGAAGCCCTACAATTCTATGATTCTATTGAGCACTACAATGTTATGATGGAAATGCTACCTATATTTTGTTGGGAGTGGAAATAGGGATGGGCAGGATGACAGAACATGGTGAATGCACTGGGAATTTAGATGATCCTTATTTATTTATCAGTACCACCTAGAAAGAATCATCTGGCCATGATACGAAGTTGCAGATGTACTTCTCTGCATCAAAACCCCAAGACACAATTTGACAGCCACAATATGCTTTGTCTATCTGTCTGTTGGTCTGTTTCTGTTTCTCATACGCAAAGACCCAAAATAGTGCTTCTGTTTATTCTAAAATACAAGCTGCTTTCTGTTTCGCTCTCACCCAAAGAGATATATGCAGAAACACAAGCACCTGCTACATGTAATAAATTATTTCTACCAACTATATTGGCTTTATGTTTCCAGAACAATGGGAATTACCACTTTTTTTTCTCAAAAGCTTATTCATTAAGGATAAAACTCAATCAACTGAACATTCAAAATTGCATCATAAATACCATTGACTGGTGCTTATGGTTGATTTGGGTTGCTGACAGCATCCTAGATATCAACCAAGTACCTTCTTAAGATGTATGATGTTCCAAGTAGCGCAGTTTTTTGCAGTTCTGCTGGTGTTATTGCAGGAAGCTGCAATTTCTTGATGTATTTTATAAAATTCTTGGACATGGTACC
>JANHJO010006961.1:37834-54098 GCA_032468235.1 Pseudoxyrhopus heterurus | reverse complement strand
TTAGAGAGGGTTGCAAGCCCTGATAGGCGGTATATAAATACAGTGCTATTGCTATTGCTATTGCTATTGCTATTGATATTGATGTATACTTAAAAATAAAAATCTAATAAAACTTAAAAAAATAAAACCTGTGGACTTCATGCTGGCTGGGGAATTCTGCGAGTTAAAGTCCACAGGTCTTAAAGTTGTCATGATTGGGAGTCCCTGGGGTAGAAAGCAAGACTGCATAGGTAGGTAGTACCACAACTCACCTTGGAAAGGCTAAGCAGGATTAGACTTAGTTAGCACGCGAATGGGAAATCCCCTGAAAATCCCAGAGTTGTTGGCTAATTTAAGAAATTTGGGGGGGGGGGGAAGAGAAAATAGAAGAAAATGGAAGAAGGCAATTATTTCCACTTAAATGGAAGGAAAACAACACATGTCAATAAGATTTGTTTTAAGCAAAACCTTACTTAAAAAAAAAAGCTTGCTTGCCATCTTAAGAGAAAACAGCTCTCATAAATATGAAGACCAAGATAAGAAAGAATCAAAGATTTCCAAAGTAGGAGAGGCAGTGGATCATTTCTCTTAATAAAGTTTTATTTATATTTGAAGTAAATGAATGGACTAGAATAGATATTTGAAGGACTGACCCTGTGAGAAAATGGCGTGATTCGCTGAACACAAAAAAATGTGTACCAATTATATGATTGGTGTGTTCTATATTCATAAAAATTATCGATGTATCCTGTCCAATATGAAGAACAGAAGTTGAGAAGGTAAGATAATTGCAATATGTAATCAACATATGCCAAGTACTTGCTGCAGTTGTTGGGTCAATAAATATTTAAAATATTTACAGTAAACTTTGCAAAATGTATATAAAGTAAGGTACAATAACCTTTTTCTATTATTATTTCTGGCTCATTGTTAAGCCATAACAGAGTTGTTGATCTGAATCACACAACTGTGTCACTGAGATCAACAGCTCTGTTACAGCTTAACAATGAGCCAGAGTTAATGACTTAACAACACATTGGAGGAAATAGAACAACAGTAGATAAATTTCTACAGCTGAAGTCAACGACGAGCCAAAGTCTAAATTGGTTGCACAATGAACATTGCAACACGTGACACTCTATTAGGAGGGACAGCAAATCTACAATGATTAGAAGCGCTGGAGATTACATCGCACAAAAGTCCAATTTTGCAGATAGCAGTGATTACTGCAGTTCCTAAATCCCAAAATCCAAGACAGAATATTTATTTCATGGCAACCCAGGGAACAGAACAAATGCTCAGGCTTCGTGCTGAGAAAGAAACTTAAAATCTTTGCTGAGCTGTTTGCTGCTTGCCCCATTATCTCATTTCCAGAGCAGAAATAATGTTGACCTACTTGACCAACTTTTGTGGATTGTTTAAAAAATAAATAGTAACACGTGAAACACAGAGGGTGTAAAAATTATTGTACTTTAAAATGTTATGTAAACGATTTATAATAAGGAGGGTCACACAAAGCATTTGAAAGTGGGCTTCTGCAAAGTGTATTCACAGGAACAAAAATCTTCTCTCCCGAGTATTAAAATCAACCACATCCTTTGAAATGCTTGTATGACTGCTTTGAAAGCTGGCTCAAACTGTCATGGTCTGCATCCTCATACACATGGATAGTACTCAGCTTGTTCGCAGTCCTGGCAGGAGTGTTTCTCTATCCATGCATGCAGGCATGCGGCTGCTTTAGCACTCTGAGGAGAAGCCTTTCACTTGCCTTCTGCAATGCCACTGTCAACTCTCAGAATGACTCTAGCGGAAGCCATATTTTTCTTGTTTCGTTTCTTAGTTGCCATACTTATGGGTGGGGAGGGGGACCTATGGAATGTAGAAAGTTTTCCTCCAATTGCCAGACATAACAACAATAAGGCTCCTGAGAACCAAGGCCAAATCAACATGCCCTAGCGATGGCAGGAGGGAATGCTGAGAAATTCACTACCTGCTTGGTTGGCTAACGTGATCTGTGACACAAGGGGTGGGGGCAGTATCTATTCTTTAATGATACCAAAAATGCAGAAATTATTCAGTGTTGGTTTTACCTTTGACCCTGGCGATATGATGTACCCAATAAATCGGATTTTTGAGGAAACCAAGGCCTCAGAGTCTTGAATTGGTTGGAAGCATTACTCGGAACCATAACAGCCTCACTTTCAACACTTTGGAGAGTCTTCATAATGATGGCTTGTAGAAATATCCTAGTCCTTGTTTAGCAACTGCCTCATTTAGCAACCAGTTACAACGGTGATGAAATTTATGACCAATCCCCTCCTCTACTATCTTCACAGGAGTATAAAAGGCCCAGGAAAGCTGAAGTAAGATCGTAAGCACACTTGCAGTCTCACTTAGCAACTGCTTTGCTTAATGACCAAGATCAAAAAGCGATATTAAATTTGAGCAACTGATACACGTATACACAGGTATTCCTCAAGTTACAACCATTTGTTTAGGGACCATCTGAGGTCACAGCAGCACTGAAAAAAAGTGACTTATGACCATTTTTCACTCGTGACCGTGGCAGCATCCCCATGGTCACGTGATCAAAATTCAGACAACTGGCTCATGTTAATGACGGTTGCAATGTCCCCAGGTTATGGGATCACATTTTACAACCTTCCAACAGGCAAAGTCAATGGGAAGCCAGATTCACTTAACCACCTAAGTTAACCAATCCAGTAACTCACTTAAGAATTGTGGCAAGAAAGATCATAAAATGGGTGCAACACTCACTTAACAACTGGGCTCGATGTGGTCGTAAGTCAAGAGCTGTATATTCATCCAACACCTTTTTAGTTTTACCATCACAAATAAGAAAATTCATGTGAACTCTTGAACTTTTGTTGGACCTTTTCAGACAGACCCTACACTCTGTATTGGAAAAAATCTGAACCATCACTGAAATATATTTGGAATGCATTTAGATATATAAAACCATTATGTTCTTGCTAAGATCTACACTTTTGAAAAATAAACGGATATATAAAGTTGCTGTCCCCCCCCCTCTCTTCAGATCATTGCAAATCTACCTTGCTACATTGTTTTATTTTTCCCCTTTCGCCGCATATGCCTGGCTAAATACTCTGTGAAATAGACTGTGTCTAGAATCCTTTTCAGCAAATCACATTAGGCACTTCCTTCAAACAGCAGCACTTTCTTTGGATTGGGTTGTAGATTTGGATTGTTTAAAAACACAAAGTGTATGCCACATTTAGAGGAATTTTGATATGCTGGTGTATCACAAATAGCAGATAAATCAGCGTATTATAGTCTAGAGTATCTGACTCATGGTCGATCCTCTCTCCCCAAATGTATATTTGGTACTGTAAAAGGGAAAATGTATTACTCTTTCACTTTTCAATGTTGTTCTTCCTAATTATTATTTATTTTACAAAAAGTCTTTTGGGGGCTGGGAAGAAAAGCATATTTAAGGAACATATATTCTTTAAGAAGCTATAATGGTATTAACCAACCTTGGTTAAGAAAAAAAATAGGATAAGGTCATTGCAGATAATCCATCAGGATATAGAAGATAAATTATCTTATGGATGAAAGTGTATCTAAAAGTAAAATGCATGGTTTCCATGAAGTTTATGGTACAGTCTGTTTGATGAAATATATGTATCTGGTGCACCATCAGTCTCTCAGCTGCCATTAATAAAGTGAAATATGGCCAGTAGGTTTACTGTTAGGAGTCAAGTGATGGCACAGATAAGGCCTGTTCAACTTTCCTTTTTACTTTTTAATTATCCTTCTCAGCCTTAGATGTGGAAAAAGATTTGGGGAACAAGGAAAAAAGTAACCAGGGAAAAGAGCAGAAAGGAAAGATCCAAGAACCATCAATCTACTTGTCCAGCTGCAATTAAACTCCTTCCCATCCCACAGCCCCAAACCATATTTTAGTGAGATTTTTTAAAAGGTTCCTGCAAAACTGATAAAGTGCCTCAAAAGATTTGGCCGCAAATGAAAACCCGTAGAAAAAATTTACCATCATTCGACAACCTGAAGGTTCTCTTTTGGTATTCTAATTCCATTACAAAACATATTAGAAGAGGCTAGTTGTAAAAGTTTTATGCACAATGGATTTGCCCTTATGGTTACATCAGAAAGAATAACACAGTGACTTTGTTTGTTAAACATGATCACAAGTAGCAGGTTTTTCTTAGAGTTTGTCCTGCTTGTTTTCAATGTTTGGTTTCTTTGCACTGCACTGGCTGCAGTTGACATAGCAAATAGATCAATGTACTGTATGCTATGATGAAGGAATTGGAAAAAAAAAGAGCTTGTGTCACAGCCTGGGTTGAGAAGCAGGAGCTGGCCCAAGGCTACCCACCTGGCTTCTATGTTCAAGGGAGGACTAGAACTTGGTTTTTTCTGCTGCTAACCCCAACGTCTTAACCATTACACCATATGGGTTCCCACCATTGTAAGTAGCAATTTCAAAATATACTGTGACATGGCTTCTAATCTTTGTTTGTTTGTTTAATATATATTTGTTTAATATATCTGCTAGTTTAAAAAAAGAAAAGCAGAATCTGAATAGGATAAAACACTGTATGAGTTTTCTTCCAATCTTTTTTTTTTAGTACCTAGTAAAGAAAATGTGGACTTAGGCTCAGAAATAATTGAGGGTTGATTCCTCTAAGAAGTCTCATCCACGAATCTCTACTTAGTCAGTCTCCCCTCTGCCTTCCTCCTAAAGTTCCTTCAGTACTGGTTGGTGTTTTTGTTGATTAATAAGGAGAAGAAAACATGTCCTTTATGTTCTCTGAGCTTGGTTGTTTACTTGCAGATGTTTCATTGCCCAACTAAGTGACATCATCAATACTAGCTCATTGATGTGTGCTGATGATGTTACCTAGTTGGATAATGAAATGTCTAGAAGCAAACAACCACGCTCAGAGAGCACCAAGTATCCCACAGTTCAACCCTAAGCTACAGATATTCTCTCCTAGTGGAAGAAAGTTTGTTGAACTTAGCTTGAAATATTTCACTGTTATTAAATATCTGCTGTTTTTTTTTCTTAGGGTTTGTTTTTAAAATGTGATACGTACAACTACCCTTTCCCAAGATATCATTTGATGATAAACTTTGGGATGATTATAGGTAAAGTTGTCTTCCTGCTGTTCATAAAATATTAGACGCTTCAGAGATAACCATTCAGTCTTGTAATTCAGAAATATAGAAGGATAATCTATGTGAGCACATTATAAAATATTAGCTGATTACCCGGCTTCGCCCGGGTATATCGTCCCGTCGCTGCTGGCACCTCTGCCTCTGCCCCTGAAGCTGAGGTGGTTGGCAGCTTGGTACAGCGTAATTGCAGCTTTTCTAGACCGTTCACATAAAAGTCCTTTGGTTGGGCCGCAAACCAGCTCTCAGCAGTATCTTTGATGTCAGAAATGTCCTCAAAATGTTGCCTCTTCAGGTGTTTCTTTAAATTTCGGGTAATAGATAATAGTCCAAAGGGGCCAGGTCAGGTGAGTAGGGGAGATGGTGGACCAATTGGAAACCCAGGGTGTTCAATTTGGCAGCCACAATGTCGGACATGTGCACAAGTGCATTGTCCTGCAACAAAAGGATCCCCTTGGTCAACTTTCCACAGTATTTCATCTTAATTGCCTCCTTCAGCTGGCCCAGGAGGTTAGTATAATACTGGCTGGTGATACTAGAGCCCTGAAGTAGGTAGCCCACCAACAGAATACTGTCTTTGTCCCAGAAAATGGATGCCATGACTTTTTTGGCTGATTTCTGGGTTTGGAACTTCTTCGACCACGGGGACCCACTGTGGCACCATTCCTTTAACTGTTCCTTGGTTTCAGGATCATAGATGTGGAGCCAGGTTTCATCCTCAGTCACTAACCTAGCCAAAAAGTCATCTGCAGCTTCAAAATGGGCCAAAACAGCTTTAGATGCTTCAACTCATTCCTTCTTCTGATCACTGTTCAAACATTTCGGCACCCACTTTGCTGAAAGCTTGTGTATGTCTAGGATAGTGGTGATAACAAACCCAACACGCCCCTGTGAGATGTCAAGTATCTAGGCTATCTTTTTTGCGGATATTCGCTGGTCCTCAATAATCAGCTCATGCACAGCATCGCAGGTTGCGGGTCAGTTGAGGTTGGGGGGCGCCCACTGCGGGGCTCATCTTCAATGGTGAAATGCCCAATCTTGAAATGAGATATCCAGATTTTGACAGTGCTGTAGGAAGGACATTTCTCTCCCAGTGTTTGTGACATCCCAGGCTGTCATATGCACTCACACTCATTTTTCTATTTTAACTGGAAGGGGGCAAATCCAGGAACTTCTCAGCACCCCCTCATAATAGGTTTAACTCTCCCTTCCCCAGTTGCAACAGTAATATGGAATGTGAGGGCCAGGCAACTTTTCTCGCTAACTCTCAGTGGGATGATGATCATCTTCTTTAAGATTTCCTTTTTAAAAAAAAAAATATTTTATTTTATAATCAATCCATCATCCATTAAACAGTGTGTTGTCTGGGGTACAAATATCTTGTGCAATAACAATTTACATTCACAACAATATTATACATAGTACATCTGGTTATTATAACAATTGTTATCTTCAATTAATTCTATTGGTATATTCTCTATATTCCACTAATCTTCTTTTATTTCTAACTTTCATATTTATTCTCTCTTTAAGATTTCTAAAGAGAGATTAATAAATGCATTTCACCCTCTGATGAAGAGATAAAGCATCACGTTATTTGTGTTTTGTTTACTTTCCAAACAGCTAGAATATGGGAAATCTGATTTTGGGTGGGGGGATGTCTCTGGGCTCTTTGAGCAGATGCAGTTCGAAAGCACTGAGGGCAGGAATCAAGTTATTCAGATCAGGGATGTCCAACCTTGACAACTTTAAGATTTCTGGAGTTCACCTTCCAGAGTTCTCCAGCCAGCCATGGATGACTGGGGAATTCTGGGAGTTGAAGTCCACAAGGTTGCCAAGGTTGGACACTCTTGATCTAGAGAATCTGATGGAATAATGATGGAAATATTTGAAAAGGCAGGGGATACAATTTAATAATTAGTTGGACCTCTGGTCCTTGGCAGGAAAATGGAGTGTGATGTAAAAAAAGAGAATGGGCAGTTTTAAAAGACTAGAAGAATATCTCCAGCTTATCCAACTATTGCAACAGTTAACTTATATTAAAGTTGCAAGTTAGCATAAGCATATGTGAATTCTGGGAAAAAAAGTATTTAGTTAAAATTTCTCTTTTTTGTCCATTAAAAAGACCTATTGACCTTCTTTTCTTAATTTACATTTATCCAGCTAGCAAACTCAGGGCATACCTTTGACCTCAAAGAGACCAAAGACAAACAACCATTAAGCTTTAGGTTCACCTGGGGTTTAACTGGATGTCTTCAAAGGATAATTTTCACATTTGTAAGCAGACAATGGCTGCCACCTGTCTTCTAACTGTGCCCTTATTTTCCTCTTAACAGACATTTTCTGAATAGATAAAAGTACTTTTGGAAAAAATTTAAAAAAACCAAGTAACATTTGCAAGCCCTTCTCAGTTTAGGGAGTCCTAATTATTTGCATAGGTTAACACTAATTTAGGCAAATAAGGAAAAAGAAGAAATATATGGATGAACGGATGCAGTAATCCAGAGATTGCAAAAGTACAATTATATTAATGCCCTTCTAGATTTCACCTATTGCCACTTGACCATAAAAAAGGGTTGCAGTTTTAGGGTTCTGGTTGATCAGCCATGACATAATTTTGATCCAAATACTCCATTCTGCTCCACGATGCATTGCTAGAATATAAGCATGGGCATCTACACAGAGGGGGAAATGATGATGTAAGTAATGCACTTGTGTCAGATGTCATGATACAACTACTATGTTTTACTCTTTGAAGAATGAAATGATGCATGTGTCATCCTTTATATACAATCACAGCTTCTGATGGATGTACTATTTGGGTATGGAACTGTGGGGACCATGGTGCTCTCTGAGCTTGGTTGTTTTTTGCTGAAGGCACTGAAGATATTTCCTAGTTTGGGTAATGAAATATCTGCAAAAAATCAACGAAGTTCAGAGAGCATCAAGCACCCCACAGTTCGACTCTGAGCTACCAATATTCTCTTCCATTGGATACAAACCTATTAATGTAGCTATGTCCTACCTATTAAGTAGGACTAGAACCAATCACAAGAAAGTCCAAGAATTTAGGATAATAAATACTTATCGAAGATAATTATAATAAGTTCAGCAAGTGCTGTGATTCAAGGGCTAACTCTATTTCTAAATGCATTCAGACTCTCTTGCATTTTGTTATCCTAATTACCCTATATTATTTGGCATCCTCTTTTGACAGGTTGCCACTTGCATCTGTCCTTTGTTTTTATAAAGGTCAGATTTGTTCTTATCTTGTTTAATGCTGATTCTGAGAACTAACTCTTATACTAAGGACCATAAAGTTTGTTTAAGGATGATCAGAGACTGGGAATCAAGAGGTGTTGATGAAAAATAGCACATGAAATCCCACAGATTGGAGGCATCAATTCTACTAAAATCAATAGAACTTAAGCAGCCTATCTGTATGCAGAGTTGAAGCCAGTAGATGCGTTAGAGATATGAGGGAAACTAAATTTGGGGCCCTTGTGAAGAGATCCTAAGAGTGCATCAGTATGCAGCTGATATGAAAAATGACATTTTAGAATAGATTGTAAATTATAATAGACAAGGGATGCTAATTTTAAAATCCACTGTTATAAATATAGAAAACAAAAGCAATTTTGTGAACACCAATGTAGATCATGATTTTGCCTATTTCCCATTAATTAGGATTAATTATTTTTTCTATTCAACTAATAAGGCTACACGAGATCATAATTTTTCTTGAAATTATTTGTCTGTGCTTTTGAAACATAATTTTTAGAAATGTACTTGTTCCTTCTGGAAAGAGTGAGGAGAGAATAATATTAGTGCTTATAATAATATGACAAGCATTATTCATTAAGGTGCTACAACAGTTATAATATTACATTTCACATTAAAAAAAAAACTAATCCAGATAGGTTAGACAGATAAAAGTTTTCTTTAAACTGGAGAATCTTTTAGTATATATTTCAGAAATATTTCTTGCAATTATAGCAATTCTACAGTGTTGCTGCAGATGCCAATTAATTTCAATGTATTTCACAGCTGTTTATTAAACTGTTTAACTTTCTCTGGTTATAATCCTAAACTCATTTCCCTGGAAGCAAGACCCACTGAACTCAAACTGATGACTCAGAAATCTACTGAGGGACATTTAGGAAGAAATTAAACTTATATCACATATAATTTGTCACATATGTGAGCTCCAGTCCATGTTCAATATCCCAAAGGAGCTTTTTTAAACTGATAAATCTTTGCAAAAACAAAAAAAACCCAAAACCTGTCACCACCAGAATTTGTGGAAAAAGAAATAATGATAATATTGATAATAATAACATTAACTACAGCTTACATCCTATGAGTATTGACATCTGCCCATCCTAGGTCCTTGGGAAATACTCAATAGGTGGATAAAATGTCAAATACAGTCTGAACATCTGGCTGACTATGCGATGAACCACCTTGACAAAATTATCATCAACCAAATGCAAAAGGCAACTTTATTTGGAACAGCTTACCTCTTGCAATGATATCTTTGACACCATCAGACAACCACGTGTGCCTGTCCCAGTTCCTAGGGAAGGACCCAAGAGGTAGACAAACATGCCAAATCCAGTCTAAACATCTGGTTGACAATGGGATTTACCATCATAGTTAAAAGGATTTGTATAGTTCTCACCTCTTCAAAAATGTTATTCCTGGTGGTGTATGACCAACCCCACCCCCCAGAATATAATAAACTCATTAAAATAATCAGAACAAACAAACACACACACACACAACCAGTAGGTCCTCCATATTTTAATTCTCTCTGGATGAGGCCATCACCTTCTTGGCCCCAACACTCAAGAGAACATCCAGGTCCTCAAAGCCTTCCCAAAGGTTAATGGGGTCAAGCTAGCCAAATTGCAGGGCTGAGATTATTCCACAGGGCAGGGAACTTAACAGAGAAGACATAATAAATCAAAGTCTTCCTGACTTTGTAAAGGACATGTTGCTTTTGTTGTTTTTTACAAGTTTAGATTACAAGGCCAGATGTTGGTCTTGATAGGTGTCTGGTTCAATCGCATCAGTTTACATTAATATTCCTGAGAGGGGTAGAATGTCTTCCTCCTAAAATGCCTGAATGCTAGAGGATGATCCCGACAGCCCACAGTGGTAAACTAGTGCTGAATACTGAACTTCCCTGTTGACTACCACCGGTATGGAAGAATTCTGTATCTATCAACTGTCACAAATACGGGACTACCATGTTCTCCAAAGTGCAGTCCCAGAATAAACTTCTCCAGGAAAAAAGCAGGATCCAAGCAGATAAAATCAATTTACTCTGAAAGCAGATTTCATTTTTTATTATTAGTTTTCCCTCTTGTAACGCTTTTCCTGGAGATTCTTATTCAGTGCCCATTTCATCATTGCTGGATATATCTTCTTGACTTCGCTGGAAGGGTAATCTTTCTGTAAGGCAAATAAGCGCAAAGGCAACTTGATCATAGTAAAAATAATATATAATTTGGAAAACTTAATCTACCACTTCATCCTTCTCACTTTATAACACTTTAGGTCTATGTTTTCCATGAAGCACAGATTATGAATGTGTTTTTTTTTCCTTCAAATGATTTGAGTAGATGTTATTATATTATAATATATTGGGAATAACTCTGATTGATATCCATTGTACTAACATCATCACCTTCTTTTAATAACCCCATAATCCCTTGCGGGGCAGAGTCTGGGCAACTGAGTGGAGCTAGCAGAGTGTTTACTGGCCATCTGCCCCTTTCTGTCGCCAATGCGGAGTTTTGTTCAGCAGATATATTCTCATTGTGCCCAGAAAGAGAAATATCTGCCTCTACCTAAGATTGAACTCACAGCCTCCTGATTGTGAGGCGAGAGCCCCACCTCTAGGCCACCACACCACTCCATCCATTGAACTAACATCTAGGATGGAATTGTGTATAGTTGATCCAAATCCTCAAAGTACTTGGTTTTGTATTAACAGGACAAATAAAAGAAAAGGTGGGACAGGTGGAATTGGAGAAACCATCTACTGTGTTATTTGCAGGTTGCATTTCCAATTTAGATTTCTCTAAGGAGGCCCCAGTCTAAATTGCCCTTTTTTAAATATGACTTGCTTCTGTTTCAGTTGATGGCCATGCTTGTTTCTGAGTAGGCTCTGAAGGATAAAAGTGCTTGCAACTGATGCTCTTTCTTGTTTGGGATGCCTGCTTGGGCTCTATTTTAACTTTGGCCATATCAAAGCTAGAATGTGGGCATCACATTCCTTTTTATACTGAAAATAGATGTCTATTCTTAACAGTAAGCATAGATTCTAATTGAGAATCGGGGTGCTTTTGTGACAAAATAAATGGCATGGAAGAAAGGTGATCGAAACATTTGATCTATTCTATCCCTATTTCTGCTTCTGAAATGGAGAAAGATTTGGAGAATCCATCCTCCAGGTTATTAGCACCTATAGTACTTTACTGACAATTATAGGGCTTTGTAATTCGCAAACCGTGTGCTGCAACACCCCAGGGTGCTCCAAACCCAGGGTGCTGAAACCCCAGGGTGTTGCAGCAAACCTACAGGGATATTTTCCTACTTAAACAGAACTATTTGTGAATTATTTTGGGGCCTGAAGTGTCGGGATCCCCTCGGAGGACATTAATCTGAGATGCTTTGGGAACCTCTGCTAAGGCGTCAATAAAATGGGCAAAATTAGCAGGAGAGAGAGAGAGAGCACTGTGGGATACAGTTGTATATTTTCTCCCCTGTAGCATACTTTTGATTTGTGCATTAGTGATCATGCTATTCAGTGAAACAGGACAATTTGAGCATATATACAGGATACTTCTGAGGATGTGTCATACACCTGTGTCAAATCCCAAATGCAGATAATTTCATGCTGTTGTTTTGGATTTCATAGAAAGAAAGAAAAACTATATTTCATGTTTCTTGTTTCATTAATTGTCTCGCTTATTTTTAGTTATCGATTAACCAGGTCCATTCTTTAACTTTGCTTGTATTTACAGACCACGTATGTGAGGTAGGCGAGTTTCTTTGTCATGATCGTGTGACCTGCGTATCTCAGAATTGGCTTTGTGATGGAGACCCGGACTGCCCCGATGAATCAGATGAGGCTTCATGTAAGTAAAAAGTTATCCTGGTTTCCTTTGAACTGTTCCAACTGTAGAAGATGGGCTTACTTTTCTTTTAATGCCCTAAGCAGGTTCTTAATGATGTCACTGATTAAAACCCTTGAAGAAATACACTTTCAGAATGAAGAGATGCTTTTTAATATACATATATATACATACACACACACACACACACACACACACACACATATATATATATGTGTGTGTGTGTCTTACATTAGAATGAACAATATCAGCCAAGCATGCGTACCATATTTCTTTTCTGACCTAGAAGAGGCAGCAAAGCAAAAGCAAAGGAAGGAACAAAATAATAATAGCATGCCAGATGTCATTTGCAATAAAAGTAAGGAGAACACAGAGACCTTGAACAAAAGCAGAACAGGAGAAAGCGAGAGGAAAAAAAAGTAATAGGTGAAAGAAGCAACGTTTGAAAAATGTCAGGGAAAAGCTTTAATAAAACATACTTAATCATTATAATAATAATGAAAAAAAAATCTTGTTTTTTCTGTGGCTGAGAGCTATTATAGAAGAAAAGAGAACAGAACCCTATAGGCTTCTTCCCAACACCGTGGTCTACTGATTAAATTATATTAAATCTTCATATTTCCTAGTTTCTTCAGCAAAGTACAAAATGAAGAGTTCTATTTCATGTCCCCAGGACAATCATATTACACAAAACAATCATTTTGTGTAATAGGAGCTAGTAATGAAACTGAGAAAGTTTTCAGGTGAAATGTAAGAGAAGAGAAGAAAGACAGTGCTAAAGACTGGAAAATATAGAGCACCTTTCTTATGTCACATGAAGGTGAGAATAAAAAAAAAACCCATAGACAATGAAGTAAGAATGAATGATGCTGTTTAAGTGATGGTATTTTATAGTGTGATTCCGTCTCCACAAACCCAGTTTGGTATTGACTGTTTAAAACCTTCGTTTATTTGTATACAAGGTATGTCATGTACCGAGGGACAGCAATTAAAAGAGCAATGAATGCCAATTAATTAGCAATTATAGAATAATGGTAATTGCATTTTGTTTTGTAGCAGCTTTAATGTATTTGTTTAATAGGAACTAAATCTTGTCATCTCTAGGTATCTTGTCATACTTCCAATCTAGCTTGGAATATTTCAATTAATAGTACATACTTGAAATTATTTGGCAGTATAATTCAGGACAGACAACTAGTTTTCCTTTAAGTGCAGATAACTGAGACAAAATTTTTTGGTAAGTTTTGTAAGCTCCAGGAGTTTGAAAGGGAAATCTCATGCCTGCCTCAATTTGTGTCTTGACATTGCTAAAGCCACCTCAGGGTTGAAGTACATAACCTTTCCCTTACTATTTGTCACAGAAATGGAACCTGTTGTAGCAACACATTATGTTGCAAAAAAGGCAGCTATTTTCCCTCTATTTCTTTCTCTTTCTCTGCATTCTTCATCATTATCCTACACAGTGATATCAATAAATGCAGTGGCATAGAAGAGGCCATTTCATTCAAGGGTTTCTAAAATACTAACGTGATTGCAAAAAAGAGGAGCTTTTACAAAATTCCCCTAGCTGTAGGAAAATTCATCATTGTCTTTCATCTTACTTCACTTATCCCAGTCATAGCATGAAGGGTAAAGTATTTTTTAGAGAAGTTCATGAAATTTACAAATAAGTAAATCACTTGCTTTGTCAGTTCTGAAGATCATAATGCAGTCTCCATGGGACATCTATTTCAAGTTACATCTAAACAGCAAAATTAAAAATCCCCTACATCCATATTCCTCCCCTCACATAGATGTGCAGAGTAATAGTAATTTGGGTGTTTATTTCCCTTGAATATGTCTTCTGTAATTATATGTACAAAAGACAGCCAACCATAACTGAATCACTCTGGAGCAAGACCTTCACTGCCACAGATGACAGGCGAAGCACTGTTCTCTCTGTAGAACAGAGCTTACTAACCAAAAGGAAGAAGGTTAAAGAAGGCTAAAGAAGAACAAGGAGGTTAACAGTTCTGAGTAGAGGAAGGCAACCTGAGCTCAGGAATCCATGTGACTCTTAATTTCATGTGGCCTTCAGCTTACGAACTTGAAAAAGCCGAGGGATCTATTTTGATCTCCGGCAATCAATATCTATGCTTGTAAAATAAAGAAGGGATTTCAGAAAGAAAGGAGAAGCATGTGTCTCAGCTCCATTGGGCTCTGCCACTCCTTGTTTTAGAGTTTTCTATCATGTGACCCTTGAGGTACATGTGCTATGATGTAGATATTTTAAAAGGCTTTTGTCCATGGCAACTGGACCAAAGTTTATTAAATTGAGACATTCCATTAACTCTTCTTGGTCAAGTTGCCATGATTTAACCTTTTTAGATACTTTTGGGCCTGGATGATTGAAGCTTCATTTACATATTGTGTTTTATTTTGGGGAGAAACCCCTGGAGTTGATATGGCAAGAGTTAGTATGTTCCAAAGACTCTCTGACTCTATGGCTAACCAAAAAAAAAAAATCATTTTGATTGAAGAAGTTACTTGAATGAGTAACAAAATGTCTCAGTTTAATAAACTTTGGTCCAGTTGCCGTGATTTAACCTTTTTAGAGACTTTTGGGCCTGGATGATTGAGTCTTCATTTATA
Organism: Pseudoxyrhopus heterurus; assembly: GCA_032468235.1. Taxonomy (NCBI): domain Eukaryota; kingdom Metazoa; phylum Chordata; class Lepidosauria; order Squamata; genus Pseudoxyrhopus; species Pseudoxyrhopus heterurus. The sequence continues at coordinate 39,165 of JANHJO010006961.1, read as the reverse complement.
TACTTGATGTAGAGATACATAGGTGATTTCCAACATCCTTCTCATTTCCTAGTTCCCAGTCTCCATCCCTACAAAAGATCCATTATTTGCCTCTTTTTGTCAAGGGCCAACATTTTCTCTTAATTCTTTGTCCCTTTGATTTCTTTTCTCCTTAATCCTCTCTTTGACTTCTGTTTCACTCAAAATTCCTCTTGTAGCTGCAATATTTTCATCCCATATTTGTTATCTGCTATAATCCTTTCCACTTATTATTCACCTCTCTTTGAGACATATATCAGCTTATCATTCATCAGCTTTTTTTCTATTCTGCTAGAATACACCGTCCTTTTAGTTTTGCCTTATTATGGTTTCACCTTTCCTTTTCCATCTCTTCCTTCATCTTTTATTATTTTTTCCCCTCCCTTACCTTGTCTCCTTTCACGGGTCTTAACAAATTTTCCCCATCAGCCTTCTCATGTCAGTTTCTAACCCTTCAACCTACAACTGCTTTGCTTCTATTCTTCTTGTTTCTAAGCTTGAGGCTTTCCATAATCACATCCATCTTTCACTATTGCCATATAAGCTATACTGTTGACACATTCACCCAAGCTCTTGAATATTCCATGTCATCACCACCCAGGAGATAAAACAATAAAGGCAGTGTCTACAGATGGCCGGCAAAAACAAGCAAAATTTATATGGGCACACTAACAGTGACTTACACAGACACACAGAGAGAGACACTCAAATAGACTATGCTATGTGGTGATTGAGAATTCATGATAACTCTGTTCACTTAGCTGAGAGTTTCAACTAGCATCTCCAATGTTCAGAACAAATATGCAATCTGTTACATTGCCCTTTATCGGCAGAGGAGAAACTTATCAGCTGTTGCTCTTCAACAGATTTTGTGAATTTATAAGCTATTGAATTTAATCACAGCACTAAGTGGATCCATCCAAATTACTTCAAGAACCTTGAGTGGTGCAGCAGGTAAGAAACCTGAACTTAAGTAATTAAGTATTCAGCTCCCGGCTGCCTGCAATTTAGCAGTTCAAATCCCACCAGGCTCAAGGTCAACTCAGCCTTCTATCCTTACAAGGTAGGTAAAATGAGTACCATTGCCATTCTACCCAGTTGAGCTACTTAAGCAATTATTAATATTATTTATTGAATACGACCTGGACAAGAGATGGTTTCCCATTTCATCATGAACTGAAAAAAAATCTGTGTTGATAGTTGCTACAGGATCCAATCTGGCTTGTCACCAGGACTATAGCAATAGCAATGGCACTGTATTTATATACCGCCTATCAGGGCTTGCAACCCTCTCTAAGCAGTTTACAATGTCA
>JANHJO010006961.1:14161-28117 GCA_032468235.1 Pseudoxyrhopus heterurus | reverse complement strand
CCTCCCCCTTGAATGGCAACCAAGAAACGAAGCAGGAGTAAGCATGGCTTCAGCTGAAGTCATTTTGCAGGTTGAAAGGTGATTACCCTTTTTGTGGATCTCATTTAAAATGGCAAAACATCTCGTTAATGGAAATAGCAGCCATATTGATTTGGCTTCCATCTTCTTCAGAAGAAAACATACAGTTCATGGGAGAAGCAAATCAAAATGAAAACAAAGCAAACAAATGAAAATATGCATCATAATCATGAATTTGATTTTTTTTTGCAGTTATTGTTATTGGCTCTGGCAACCTTAGTATGGACATTCATTAGATGCCAAACCATGTTTGCTTGCAGTTAGTTTTCTAAACCAACTCCTTCTACGGGGCATTTATTCCAATTAATCTATATGGGTTCCCCTGATGGTTGTTTGGGTTTCTCCTTCTTTAAAATTGATTTAAAGGCAAATAGACTGAGTGTAGCTAAGTAATCATTGTCCCAGCTTTCTATTCAGGCTTCTGTCCCAAAAGCTAGTTTAAAGTGCATTGGAGAAGAAAAAGGAACAGCACAGAGACAACACACAGAGACAACTATACTAAAGCCTCCATAGTTTCTACAAGCTAACAGAGCATCTTAGAACATTTAGGAGTCTCTAAAGACTTGTTCTTGTTGATAGTTAAGGTCCGTTATGATTGCTGGAGGTATTCTTTTCCCTCACACTATTCTACTTAAATTGCTCCAAAGGGAGTATTGTTCTTTAAATTCCAGCTAGATCTCCCACAGAGAAGAAAGGAAGAAGAATTCCACATCAGTTGCCTCTGTGTGACATCTGCACACCAATTCCAGAAAATACATCTCTAGTGCCTCTGCTCATTGCTCCTTTAGGTAAATTTCTTTCTTCTGATCTCTGCTTCTACTCCTCCTCCTTCCATAATCTTATACAGGAATATAATTCTTTCATGAAGCTGCGCTATCATCTATCAAATAATTACTGACGTTTGTAGCCCCGACTGGGTTTAAATCACTGTCCTATCCCAGCCCAAATTAAAGCTGCAAAATACAAATTACCCTTAGAGTTAATATATTTTACTGCTACCACGATGGATTTTTTTTTGGGGGGGGGGGAGATGGGAATACTTCCACAATTGTCTTGTCCAATTTGGAAGTTCTAAGTTACAGAACTTAAACATATTAGGGATTCTCCATTGTCTGAGTTTATTTTGTACAGAACAATATGAATATAGAGTTTGCTATGGCCTTTAGTTATTCAGTTTACTCAAACTTTTCTTCCTTTTCTTCATTTCCTCATGAGATGGAACGTATAATTCTGTCGGTAAGTAAATAAATACTTGCATTGAAGTACTATTCATGTGCAAATCAACGAGTAGTGTAGTTTTAGATACTTTTATCCAATTTATATTATTGTCAATTTTTGCTAATTTGCTGAAATAAATAGCAATAGCACTTATACTTATATGCCACTTCATAGTGCTTTTACAGCCCTCTCTAAGTGGTTTACACAGTCAGCCTATTGCCCTCAACAATCTGGGTCCTCATTTTACCAACCTCGGAAGGATGGAAGGCTGAGTCAACCTTGAGCCTGTTGAGATTCAAACTGCCAAATTGCAGGCAGCTGGCAGTCAGCAGATGTAGCCTGCAGTACTGCATTCTAACCACTGCACCACCACAGCTCTAAAATAAATAAATAAAAGATTTACATGCACATCTGCATACAGTAAGGGAAGTATCTTGCAATTATAAATATGGTCAACTTATAATTCCCTTTAAAATATTTTATCAAGGCAGTTTGTTTGATTTGATTTGATTGCTTTTATGCCATCGAATAATTGTTGACTCTTAGCAGCCACATAGATAGATTCTCTCCATGATGATCTGTCCCTAATCTGTCCCTTCTAACACTGCAGTCATTGCCACTGTAACTGAGTCCAGCCACCTTATTGCTGGCCATCCTCTCCTTCTCTTTCTCTCCACTTTTCCCAGCATTACAGCCTCTTCAGAGAATTGATAACATGTCAAAATGGTGAACCTGTGTCATTTCAGAGACACTATTTCCTACAATGTCAATAAGCTTTATCAGTGGTCCAGGTGATAATATTTATGGTCTCTCAAATTTCTAAAACCCACACAGGTTTCTGACTGTAGCTGTCAATAAATTGAATGAAGAAAAAAAAACCCTAAAACAATCCAATATTCAGGGTGGTTATAAAATAAGGCAGTGTTTCTCAACCATGACAACTTTATGATGGATGTGCGGACTTCAACTCCCAGAATTCCTCATTCAGCATTGCTAGCTGGGGAATTTTGGGAGTTGAAGTTCGCACATTGTTAAGTTGCCAAGGTTGAGAAACATTGAAATAAGGAAATGGACAATAAATGTAATGGAGTTTGAGAAGCAGCTTGTTTCAACATGCAAAGAATAAAATAATTACTTTCTGCTTTACATATAAATGCAAATAACCAAACTTTAAGTTTATGACGATTTATGATTACATTTAGTTATGAGCACATGTATTTAAATAGCTGTCAGATGGAAAATCTCATTCTATCTGATCAGCCAAATGGAATTTGGGGATTGTTGGATTATTTATTTATTACAAATGTTTTTTTTCCTGCTACTTCAATCGTATGAGTCTGGGCACTTTACAGCACAGTACAGAATACATATGATACATCAATATGTTTCACAGTTATATATGTAACAAGCTATGTTTGAATCTAAAGTTCCTGGAGGAGAGACCTGGTATCATAACATTTCAGCACTGATGTATTGCCTTGTTGCTAGTAAGTGTTGCCTTAGCAGGGTTTATTTTGCTACAATAACAATTTGAAACATGGCAGAAATAAAAAGTTCTTTCTAGAGTCTGTTTTGACTTTGTTGGCACAAAGAGATAATTACTACATTTGTAGCAGATAGATTTACAACCCACAATAATATTTTGCGCTTAACTGTGTCGTTTGAAAGGCTGAGGTTCAAGATAATGTCACTTCCCCTTGGGCCTCAGTTACATTGTAACCCGATATAAATACTCTTATTATAACAACGACACATTTGCCCCTTAGATATTGCACTGTAAAGAATGTGGTTTATTTAAATAGTGGTTGGATGTTCTTCTTTATTCAGTACTTGGAGATGTGTTAAAGTGTAATGACTGTTTTTCCTCTCGAAATTACTGATGAAAACCATTGTGATTCAGAAGCAGATGGCTGTTCCAGAGAAATGTGAAATTGCTTATCTAAAAGCTGTGTGGCTCAATTTAAAATTGAAGATTTAGATGTTTTATTAGGCATACACTGCAAATTGGTATTAACCAATGGAAAGATTTTGACTGGGGGGAGGTGGGGAGAATAATACAAGCTGAAAGGACATCTGTACAACGTATTATGTAAAAACCATTGCATGCCTCATTCTATCCAGCAGGCAAAACATAATTTGGTATGTTCAGTAGTATACCTGAGGAGCAATAAAAAAAAAAGAGTTGGAATTAGTCCTTAAAATATTATTTCTCAACTGTGGCAGTTTTCTGCTAACTTATATCTGTACCTGGCTCTGTAGTCTCATGTTTACAAGTCAAATTTCACAACACAAAAAGTAAGAATTAAGACTTCTAAGCAATTTTTTATGAAGCCCTATATAATTCAGTAAGTTTAAATTTGGGTATGGCTGATACATGTCATAGCTGTTGGTACAATGTTATAAATTACATTCAACTTCTGGCATCTGATGCTCCCTGCCACTCAATCCAATTGGCCTATCAAAGTAGACCATGTTAACATATACAACTTCAATTAGGATTGGAAGTCAGTGTCACAAAACAGAAATCAGCAATCAGATATAATACTGTATATTGCAAGAGACAAGCCAAGTCTGTAGTTAAGGGGCTGCAACTATTAACTGTATCTGTTGTATCCAGGCTCTGTTTTAAGATCCATATAACTGAAATCATTGCTGTAAGAATTAGATTGGATTCAATCAGAAGTCAAAATCTGAGGATGACTTGGTAGCCTTATCCTGTATCTTAGTAAGGTGAAGGTTTCCCTGTCCAGTTGTGTTTGACTCTAGGAGATGGTGCTCAGCACCGTTTCTTGGTCAGGAGAGCCAGTGTTGTCCAAAGACATTTTCCTTGGTCATGTGGCCAGCATACATCAAAGTTGCATGGAACACTGTTACCTTCCCACCAAAGTGGTACCTATTTATCTACTCATATTTGCATGTTTTCGAACTGCTAGGTGGGCAGGAGCTGGGACAAGGAATAGGAGCTCACTCCATTGTGCCGCCCTGGGGTCTCAAAGCTGGGTTGTCTGCTTTCCAGGACAAGACAAGCTCAGTGTCTTTAACCACTGAACCATCATGCCCCCTCTATCTTAGTAGCAGCAAATTTTGAGATCATTTATGGATGGCCACCAATATCTATTGCCAAACACCCACTGTGTACTCTTTACTATCTCCAACTGCCAAATGCCATTGCCAACACAATGTGTGTTTTGAATAGTGTTGGACACATTGCAGCTCAGCAGCATACTTCTACATTGCTGTTAGTAACATACAGTTTCAGTGAAGGCCATGATGCTGCTTATCTTCCTGGACCACGATTGTCTAACAAAAACCACACACTGCTGAATTAACCATCCCATGCCTTTGCCCTGCCTCACAAAACTTCTTCACAGGTCCATCTGCTCCACTTTGCAAACTTTTAGTAACCTCCAGAAAAATCCTTCAGAACCTCTTGCTGCCTCTTTCAGCATAATGTAATCAGAATGAAATTTTAGCAGAATTAGATGACACAAGTTCATCCCAGACATTTCTTTCTAACATTTTTATCAGAGGGGGAAGAAGCATTGAACATTTTTCTAAGCACTTCAGTTAAGTGAAATGGAAAATATCAGGCCTTGATTTCCTGGTTTCATAGGATTGTTCTTTTGCATTCAGAATAGTTTCCTCTGTGCACAATTATTGATTGCTTTAAATATAAAACACAATCAGATATCTTGATAAAATGATTCTAGAGTTATGTGATTTTGCTGTGTGAACACAAAAAAATGAGAGATGAGATAGCAGTGTTGCTTTAAATCCTGAAATTGGATTCCAAAACATACAGTATAAATACAATCGATATTTCACAGTGTGTGAAGAGTGTATATATATATACTACACAACTAGTTTATTGTGAGGGGAAAAGTTTCAGACATAGAAAATGATTTATGTTTTTGCTGCTATTTAAAGCTAAGTTGTAATGAACAAACATTCTGGAGAAAAGTTTGCTCTTCTTTCTGAGATGATTTCAAAGTTAAGTAGAGAAGATGCCTTTAAAATTGGGACTTTTCATCACATTTGAAACAGGAAACATTTCTGTTTTATTAGGTCTACCAGATCTGCTCTGGAAAAAATTGGCCTGGTCGATCAATAGATGGCTGCAAAGAAATGGAGACAACTCCAGTTTTTTTCAACCTAGATATACTTAGCATACTTCATTAGTTTAAAATCCACCCTCAGCTAAAGTGTTAGTCCTTTAGTCCTTTAACTGGCAGAAACAGAAAATAGTATGAAATATTCTGCCCACCCTTATCTGGCGAGAGGCATAATTAAGGGTGAGATTCAAAAATTTCAGCAACCGGTTCTGTGACCGGTTGCTGGGTGGGCGTGGCCATGGTGGGCGTGGCCTAGTTGGCCTCCTGAAACATGATATGGGGGGGCTTTTTCACCCTCCCCGGGTTCTGGAGGCTTTCTTCAAGCCTCTGGGAGGGCAAAAACAGCTTCCCCCAGCCTCCAGAGGCTGGAAACAGGCCCATTTTTGGACTTCCAGAACTTCTAGGAGGCCCGTACTCACTTTTGTTGCTAGCAGTTCAGACATTAATGGCTGTGTGTTGCGTTATTTTGAAGGGACAGCACATTTACATTGTTATACAAGCTGTATACTCACTACTTTACATTGTAGCCAAGTGTCATTTTTCAGTGTTGTCACATGAAAAGATATACTTAAATATTTATAAAATGTGAGGGGCTGTACTCACTTCTGTGATATACTATACATCCAAAGGAAGCCAAGTATCAGTTGAACATGAAGGAGTGCTGTTCCAGAACGATGCTAAATCCAACTTCAAAAGCAGCCCTAAAACCCTCCATAAAAATATGGAGAGAACAGCATTATAAAGCAACAGAGAGCCATCTCAGTGTCTTCTAGTTCATTTTGGAACCCCTTGCCAGTCAGCAGTTGTTCAGAGATCAGCTTTGAAATGTGGTAGGAATGGAGAGGTCTGGTTTGAAGAAAAATGGAAAAAAATGGACCACCCAATTGCCAAAAGCAGGATGGCCCAGGAAGACAGTGATCAGAGTCTTGGGGGGTAGGGGTTAGGTCAGGGGGGAAGGCATATTCACTCCAGTTTCACATTTCTCCTGGCTTATGCTACAAATAAAAAATGCAATCTGAAAAGACCAGGGGCTAGTTCGGGGGTTGGCAACCTGTGGCTCTGGAGCCGCATGTGGCTCTTTGGGCCCTCTGCTGCAGCTCCCTGTCACCCTGTCATAGCAGAGGGATGAAAGAGTCATCATCCTGTCACAGTAGTGGCATGGCTGGAGCCTTAGTGTGGGAGCAAAGCACCCCTGAACTTGCCTTTGCGTGGCAACAGCATTCCACCTTCATCGTGGTACATTTGCTGTTGCCACCAGCAAAGAGGGCTGGGAGAGAATGGCGGGGGTGGATCTTGTGGGGTGGGGGCCATCCCCCAAGCCTGGCCTTCCTCCTCCCTTGTCAGCAAGCCAAGAGAAAGAAGGGGGGCATAGGGAGGTGCTCCCTTCCTCTGCTGAGTGCTTAGCACAACAGCTCAGTGGGAAGGGGAGATAGCCTGTCAGAAGTGCCCCCATTGGCGAGTTGGATGGCTGAGAGGTGTGGTCCAGCTCTCGTAGCGGGACACTGTTCAGCACTCCAGACGCGAGCTGCCACCTTTGAAACATGCCACTTTCTGTTGCCTGTGCCTTCCCCAATCTCAGCTATGTGGCTGCCATCCTGAAATAATTTTTACCCGCTCCTGTTGATTTTCTTCCTCCCTCCTCATAGCGAAATATTGTATTTCATTCAACATACCTGAGTTACTGTTACTAGTGCATATACAGAAAACCAGGACAATTGGTGGGTTGTAGATTCCTATACAATGCTTTAACAATCATAACTTTAAGGCAACTCTTATAAACAGAGAAAACAACATAGTTCTTGTTGTCATTCAGACCCGAGTTGGAGTCTTGTCCAAATTTCATGTCCAGCTATGTTCTTTATCATTTAACATTTATCCGATAGCCATCATCAGTTTATTTCACTGAGTTTCCAGTGAGTTTAGGGGGAAATCTCATGGAGCATTTTAAAAACTATTGAGTTCTGCCACCTTTGATGAAAACAGAAATAACCTAGAACTAATTGAAAAGATACTTGTATTATTTAGTTGTTACCACACACTATAAATGCAACCTGTAACAAAACAGGCTCTCTGAGGTGGTTTGAAATTACACTGCCTTTTATAACTACTTCATATTTTCAAATATAAGTCCTGTAATAATAAAACCTCTCTACCCTTGATATACCACTGTGTCTTATAGATCTGGATATAATCATATATCCTTAGAGCTGATGTGAATGTACCTCCTACTTCAGGCCGTTCTGTTGAAGCATGGTCTTCTTGCAGTTCCATTTTTCATTTTGATAAATGCACCTCAGTAACAGCTTTTCAGCTAAGAGAGATTACACACTGGTTCATATCATAGAACAAGGAATATGCTCGGGGACAAAGATGAATGCCCACGCTCAGCAGAATGTCTAAAGTGCCAGGGACTATGATAGAAATTCTTTAAAAGCATAAGCATGTCTTCATTAAAATGCATCATCTGTATCAAAGATGTTATTTACATTGAGTGGGGAGATACGGTAGTCAAAACAAACCCAAGTAAGAATAATATTTTAGGTTAAAGCAAAATGACAAGCACAAGACCGAGGATATGACAATGTGGAAAGCTGGAATCTGATGGAAGAAAAATTATTTATTGTTTATTAGCATCAGGATTTAAGCAAGCAAGAGTAAAACAAAATATCAAGCAAACAAGAAAATTCCCATCAATTTGGGGTTACAAAACAAAAGCACTATGGTCAATAGCGTAGATACAATATCATATCAAACTAATCAAACTATTGTGCATTTTGATCTTCTGAAAAAGGAACAGGATCAGGTTGTTGCTGCTGTTATTGTTGTATATTGACACTGCTATCTTCATAGCATCATCTCACCTTCACTGAAAACCTTTCTTCATTCTAGTTATTTTGGCACTATAGTGGATGACTCTAGAAGGTACCATAAATCACTAGAATATCACCACAGAATGATATCCTGAATATGAATGCCAATCTTTGATCCAATTGCATATTGTGTGCAGTCTTCAGTTTCAAAGGCATTCCGTTGAAAGGTTTCCTAGATATTTCAATAAAGGAGGAAGTCAGTTCTATAAGTATGCCCTGCTGTGAACATATAAGTCTCCCTAATTACTAAGGAGGTCCTTTCATATTAGAGTTCCATTAAGTTGTAAAAAAAAATGACACCAATATTATCCCAAGGAGCTCAAAGGGATGTCTTAGTTCTTACAACTTTGGACTCTCAATCTTTAGAAGTGATCTCATGTAGAGGAAAATCTGTACATCCTATGTTCTGTAGTGACCCACAATAGCCATCATGGCATAGAAGTAAAGGCAGTGGACAGGGGAGATGTCCAACCTCAGCCCCAGAAGCTCTCTGGATCCTTCTGAAGCAGTCAGTATCTCTCAACCTATCTGAGCTTACAGAGTCATAATGGTGGGGAAAAGTGCAAGGAGGGTTTGTACACTTGCTTGAGCCTCTGAAGAAAAGATGAGATAGAAATAAAAAATGCAGTCAAATGTAATCTAAATGTAATATCTTTGAACTAGCTGTGCCATGTATGATTAGGGGATGATGTTGATAGAACATCAAAAATATGGCACACTCCATATTTTTTCCATTCTCACTCAAACAAGAAAGTTCATCACTTTCTTGAAATGTATGTTACCTTGTTGCATTCCTATTGAAGTTTTCATTTCTTATTGTGAAAAGATGGCAGGCATGCCCAGCTCAGGTGAGGTTCAAATAGAATGAAGAAAAAGCCATAATGCTTATTCACACCCTTTGTTGGGTTTGCATTTATACTTTTCTGTGCGGTGGGATAATGCAAATTGTCTACCAGGACCAACTTGGGCATCAACATTTGCAGGACTTCTGTAAGCATGCTTAAAGAAAGCTGTAATAAATTCAGAAACACAACTTATTGTAATACTCATTGTTTTAACTTAAGGGTGTAAATATCTGTAAAAGAGTAGCATTGTCATCACTGCAATGTTTTCTTTCTGTAAAAATGGATCTGAAGTAATTAAATGTGTGTGTGTGCATGTGTTTGTGTGTGTATGTATGTTTAGATTAGCATGTACACTGCATATATATATATACTATATAAAGTCATTTAGCATCAATGCATTTGTTTCAGAATGAAGAACCTTAAGCAGTGTAAATAAAATGTGCATGAAATAAAGGCTTATATACAGCAGAACTGGAAATAATACAATAATATTAAAAATATTTTAGTTGTTTTTTTTAAATACCTTTTGGTTCATGCTATGTGTCATACTAGCAGTTCAAACAACTGGGGATTCACACCAATTTCCAACGCAGAATGCAGTTCCTTGAATGCAGAATAAGTGGTCAAAGAATGAATGTTCTATGGAAGTATAACGTTTTTCAAGATGCCAAAAAGTGGACACTGAATTTTTTAACTCATTGGAGAATGTTCCAATTATCAGTCCATCTTGAATATGTGTTAAATTTAGAATGGAAAGCAATGTAGATTTCACCAATTCTGAAAGGTGTTAATTAGACAAGATCACCACATGAAAGAACATCTTCAATTATCATTAAAATTATTCCACTGAACATTTCCATAGAGGAATGCTAGAACAATGCAGAGACAAAGAAGCTGTCAGATGGTTGAGGTAAACAGCCCGTGCATATAGCATGCCTATTCCCAGGAAATCTGCCTAACATAATGAGATTGAGAAATCACAGCTACTGTGGACTTAGCCCAGCATTAAATATGGTTGGGGACTAACCCGCTAATAGAATAACTGCTGATTAACTTAATCTGCCCATGTTTTTTGCAGCTGATGCGGCTACCTTTGTCATCTCTGCATAGTTTATTATTCACAAGTTCTTGATTTCACCCACCCCAGAGTGGATATGATTGACGTTGGCTCTGCTTTGCAGTTTATTGTTCAGCCATATCTTCTTTTATATCACGCAGCTCGACTGCAGAATATAAGTCTGAGAGCAAGCAACACAATGATTGGCATAAGCAACACAGTGATTGGCATAAGATATCCTTGTGGGGTCCTTGTGGGGTCCTTGCTGCTCTCTGAGGTTGGTTAGTTCTTGTAGACATTTCATGATCCAACCAGGTAACATCATCAGTGCTAGAAGGAGCAGGGTTTTTGTTTATATAGCAATAGCACTTAGACTTATATATTGCTTTACAGTGCTGTATAGCCCTCTCTAAGTGGTTTAAAGAGTCAGAATATTGCCCCCAACAATTTGGGTCCTCATTTTACCCACCTCGAAGGATGGAAAAGCTAAGTCAACCTTGAGCCTGGTGAGATTTGAACTTCCAAATTGCAGACAGCTGGCAGTTAGCAGAAGTAGCCTGCAATACTGCATTCTGACCACTGTGCCACCACAGCTCATACTAGTGGCAATATACTAGTGGCTTATCCTGTCTTTGTTGGTGGGAGGGTTCTTGGTAGTTACCTTACGTTACTATGAAGCCAGCCATGTATTTGTTATGCTTAGGTTTATCAAGTTGCCTGATCCTGTCTTAACTTTTGTTTTTGTATTGCAATTTGATCCTTGTATGCTGATCAGAGTCATTGGGTGATCATATAAATTTTAATCATCATCATCATCATCTACCACGGCTTTGTAGCCCAAGAGAGACAGCTTGAGATATACCAATACACACGCTTTGCCCACCTTTGGGGCATGAATACCACATCAAAATGTACATAGAGTAGAAATGTACATCAATCTGATCTCTGCCCCCCCTCCTTTTTTCCCTAGGAGATGCTTCTGGCCTTTGAGAGTGGGGAGGGGCATATAAAAAGGTCAAAATGGTGATTATGGTGGTATGTTTGAAGTCCTGCTTCTTCTGCACACGTTTACCATGGCAGACAAAGAGATAGAGCTTTGATTGTGTTGCCCCAGGCTACCATGTTGGTGCTGTTTTTGTGCCCTCTTCAGAAGCCACAGTAAAGAACTGAGTGGAAAAAAAAGAGAATGGACTAGAATTAACATAGAGGTTAATTCTGTGTTATCCTCAACTACTTATCTGACTTTTTCTTTTAGTTTTCTACATTCAAAAAGTACATTTTATAAGGCTTTTCTCATTTGTTTCAAGAATTACACAAACAAAGCATGTGAGAAAAATAACTCATTTTTTTTTTTAAATGGGTGAATAAAAATAAAAGAGGTTTGAACTTTGAGTGTTGCTTTTATGTCCTCCGGGATTCTTGCTGAACATCAGGATAAGGATTCAGCATAATAAGAAGCAGTATGGTGAACATCTGTGCCTATTGAACATTTTTGCTGCAATTATATTTTTATGCAGGCCAGGAGAGCACAGAATTTCTTCTTAGTACTGTTGTTTTAAGTCACTAATACTTTTGTTCCTCAAAAAATATTAGAATATTTTCCTATGGCATCTAGAAGCGATTCCAGCATGTTTATGCAATTAATCCAGCATTTTTTTTCATACTTGATTGAACTAATGAGAGCTCCAGGATAGCATTTTAGGCCCCATAAGGTGGTCAGACTCTCATTTCAATTTTCAAGCCAGGTCTCCATGCCAACATATGTTTCTTCCTTTTATTTCCCTGCTTCTGGCATTGGTTGTTTCCAAAGTTGAAAAACGCCAAACTCAGAAAAGTCCAAGAACTGGGTGTAAAGATGCCAATTAGCTGGGTGGGAACAGGTATGATTATGAATATGAAACCTTGTTAGCCTTCTGGCATGTGCTGGAAACCAAGCAATTATTTCTTCAGTTTCTTTATAAAGTGAATTTTTTCTCAAGCCTAACTCCATTGCAGTGGATTTCAGGAGTGTATGGATGTAGTTTTTTTGCCTCAATACAGAATAAGTTGCCCCTGGATTTTTTTTTTCTCTTCCTAGTCTTCTTAGTCCTTCCTAGTCCTAGACCACAGTTGTGGTATTTCATGGTGGTGTCCCATCCATGTATTCAGTGCAACGAACCCTGTTTTTTGAGATCAACACTATTACCTAAATGATTCCATTTAATTGTTTAGTTTCACTGAATTCTCACGTGTTCCACAGAATGAGAACAAAGGATTTTAAAAAAAAAAAAATCAGACCCCAGAGTGCACTTCATAATCCATAACCAGAACACTCTAGAAACATCTGAAGACTTTCACATTGGAACTTTCAGACAGACACGGAGAATTTTTCTATAATTTGCCAGCCTCTCATATCATTTAAATACCGTGCTACTGAATTAAAATTAATTTTCTAGGATAATTGAAGGCTGGAGAAAATGATCAGTTTTGGCTTCTTTCCAACCTTGAATACTGACCAGAACCTGGATCATCACTATCTCCTTATTGCTGTGAGGCAAAAAAGAAAACAGCCATAAAACATCCATTCTTTTTTCTCCTTTAAAAACACTGTGTTCTTTCCTAGCATTTATCCTTTCGAAACCCGAAGAGCATGTTCCTGGATGCAGAATAGCACAAACTGAAACTCTGTCAATAATATGGCTAAAATGTTCATTATGCACAGCGCTGGATAATTTGCAAGAATCATCAGAGAGATGAAAGCTCACTTTTTATTTTTGTCACAGAAATAATGCCTGGTGTGCCTGGATGGCTCATCTCTTATTTCTGTGTGTATTAGTATCTTCTTTTGAATCTGCATTCACTACATGCCTGGGAGGCTTTGTTCATGCATAATGCTCTCTTTCTGAAATAGGAGAAGTATATCCTTTCATCACAGGGAAATATTATGATCTGAAGTGCATCAACCCTAATGAAGATATCCAAAAAAAAGCATTAAGTCGCGCATTGTACTAGCAATTGTAGCTGCTTGAAATGTCATAATGAGTAAATCTAAGATCACGATGTTAATGTTAGAAATCACATATAGTATAAGTGATGGTGAAAGCGATGCTGTCGCATGCAGCTTATATTCCATTGGTACCATTGTTTTGCCAAGTGCATCCTTAAAAAAGACATGCTACAGATTAATACTCAAAAAATATTCCAGCAGACTACAAAAGCCCTTATTTGCAAGGATGAATAATGCAGAATTTTGTTTTCATATTGTGATGCTTTTTAATTGCTTTAGCATTGAAGAAAATAACACATCAAAATAAATACAGAACCTAAGACCCTTTCTCTTTTCTATTCACGGAAGAATATAACTATTTTAGGTGACCTTGGAAGTCTTATTATCTAGAGAAAGAACCTTAAAACGTCATCTAACATTTCCAAAATGTCTGTTTCTCAAGAAATGTAAGACTTTAAAAATGTATTTAGCTTAAAATGCCTGCTTTTCCTTCAGTCTAGTTTTCAGCTTTTACACAAGGCATCCTATTAGCACATCAGCTATTTGCTGGGTAAAATGCCTGGGAGGTACTTTACACCTTGAAGTGTTGTCCTTTTAATCCATAACCTAGCAATTCCAATGGAAAGTGCTAAAAGAAAATTAAGATTTAAAGACAAATAGAGAAAAGGTAAAAGAAGAAACCAACCTGAAAATGCGCCATTTGCAAATTATACAAATAGCAATAGCAATAGCACTGTATTTATATACCGCCTATCAGGGCTTGCAACCTTCTCTAAGTGGTTTACAATGT
>JANHJO010006960.1:9356-22114 GCA_032468235.1 Pseudoxyrhopus heterurus | reverse complement strand
CCCCGTCCCCCCCACGGTGGGCCTCCAACCTGGAAAGATTGGAGAACTCTGCCTTGGAAAACCAACAGAAACAAGAAAGCTTCAAATAGGACATTCCTCAGCATTTACACATAGAGACTGGATTGCCTTGATATATCTTACTATCCTTGGGGGGGGGGGGAGGAAACCATTGGCTGTTTGCAGACAGAAGTAAAGTCTCAATGTATAAAAAACTGAATTTCAGAAAACACAGTTATGTGATAATGTCAGGTTTTTTTTTAAACCTGGTTAAGGAGAAGGCAGGAAACAACCTTAAAGTATAACCTTGTTTATGATAGGCTAGTCTTAAACAACAGCAACAAAAAACTTTGTTAAGTGATATCACAGATCTTGGCTGTCCAAAGCACATGAAAAGAATGATTTGGATCAGATTTCAGAGCCTAAAGACCAAAGCTTAGTATGTCTAAGAACACCATGGCCTCAATGCAGTGCTGCCTTACTTACTAAGAAGTAAGACTCCAATGAGAAAAAAATCAGACTCTACAAATAAATACAGGACATATCATATTTCCTCTGTACTCAAAAAAACCTATCACTTATAGCAGGTTTATCTATGGAACCTGCTGCATTTGGACAGCACTCAACCCACAAATGACAGCTATGTGCTAGGCATGTAGTCGAGACGGAGCCAGCCGGCTCCACACCACCATTAGCTCAGTTACACAAGAATTGGTGCCTTGGTCCCACCTGCCTCCCTTAATCCAGAGAGCTCATTTGATTGTTAAATAATTTTGCATTTTTCTATTTCATTATTTTTCTATTAATAGATGTTATTTGTTTAATCATAAAATCTCTGGGGGGGGGGGAATGATTCCAGTAACATTTAAACTTTAATCCAAGAATAATGGTAGAACAAAGGGATATAGGTTGTGAGAATGAAAAAAATATATATACGTAAGATAACAGCCACTGCACAAACTGAGGATGAAAAAAAAATACTGAAAAAAGAAGGAGTTCAAAAGGCAACATGTGGTGTATGGAAACAAGGGTGGTTTGCAAGGAAATAAAGGCATAGTGTATTTTGTTGGGGTAAATCAATTTTAAGAATTTCGGCTGGCACGGTCTAGGTGAAGAGCCTTTTTTGCTGCCCTCTGGAATTATCTTCTGGGGGGGGGGGGGAGATCCACCTCCCCACATATACACTCCGGCCTTCCAGAAGAGCCTAAAAACCTGGCCCTGCCATAGGGCCTATTACATTGCAGGTGCCTGATGGTTTAGAGAAGATCCCCACCTACAGGCTGCCTCTTGAGTTTTTAGCTTCTCTATTCAATTTTTCTAAATTATTTTCTAGTACTTTTTACTTTTTATTATATTATAAGCCAGCCAGAGCCACTCTATGTGAGATGGGCAGCATAGAAATTTAATAAATAAACTATATTTCATTTTCTTTGCTTATCTCACTTTTAATTTGTTTGGCTTACTCCTTTTTTGCATGCTGCAAAAATGCTAACAGTGCAGTAATTTTTGTATATTATACTTATTTACATAACTGTATAAGTTAATATAGTCAATATAATCTCTTATATTGTTTCCAAAAACAGGAATCTTCAGGAATCATCCATGTGCAAATACCATGTCTTCATAAATTATATTTATTCTTAATGAAATTATTACTAGAAGAAATCTTGTTAGAATTTTAAGGTAGGCAGAATCTGCCATTTTTTAAAACAAATTCTGCATTTTAATTCAGAAACTATTAATGCTATCGTTACCCACTGTTTAGAAAGAATATTTGGTTAAATAACTTTAAATAATTATTATTTTTAAACAAACACAAAAACAACTAAAACTAACCAAAATTAAAAACAAAAACAACTAAAAATAACCAAAATTAAAATTAAAATTACTTTAAAAATGAGATGTGCCAACTAACCAGAACCCTGACCACTTCATAAATGCCAAGGGGAATGGGTCTCCATTGGCTCCTGCAAGAAGAGAGCATGCGGGAAGCCAAACATTTCTCCGAGAGATATTCCCTAATCTGGAATTGGTTGTGGAGAAGCCTGGAGCTCCCAGCCACAGAAACGGCACCAGCTGTTGGTTAGTTTTCACAGGTTGACACTGGTGGTGGTGGTGGGTGTTACATGGCAAAAATAAAAAGGCTCTGCTGCTTAACTACCTTCCAAACAGCAATGACTCTGCTACTTCCTATGGTATTAATTGTTTAGCACTGGTACCAACTTCAGACTTCTGGCAACTAGACTTTCTCTTTTGATCATAGCTGTGCCAAGATTTTTTTTTTACTTTTAAATTATGTTTTTAGAGTAAATGAACTAGGTTCAAAAACAGCCACCTCTTCCAGTTCCTATAGTTCCTTCCTTTTTTAATCAGCATTATTAAACCAGTGAGGCTGCTTTAATTCTATCCACTTCCTTATACATAGAAAGTATGACCTTGCTATCAAATTGAAAGAAACTGAACTTTAAAATATAATTTTATTCTGTAGCTTATGACAATATAAAATAGTTATAAAATGTTTTCATGCAGAAAACAATTTATTAAATCAAGACAAAATAATGCTATATAAAAATCCAATAATACCAGCGTCATACTTTAATGAACTTTTAAATTGTGAATTTGATCATATCCTTTAATTATTATTTATGTTAGTTTTCAACTTCAGAAAAAGAGATTTTCTGGAAGCACAATTTCGCAGCCAAATGCAGAATGTGGAATGCTTTAGATTCTGAACCGCTGCTGCATTTTATGATCTTAAACTTTCCATAGGAAAAGGAAATTAAGTATTTTGAAGAAGTAAACACTGAATTAGTGTCTCCCAATGACAGAAACATAAAGGTTTCCTCTATTTTAGTACTTTTTTTAGGGCTCTCCTTTTAAGAGGGCAGCATTTTTCATAAAGAAGGAAAAAGAAAAGAAGGAGGGAGCAAATAGTTAAAACTGGAAGGCAAAAAGTTTGTCCTATTAATGTAGCCTTACAATAAAGCAGACTTTGTCCGTCTTATCCAAGAAGGCTGACAAAGGTGCAGCTTGGTTACATGGAACAACAAGCAGCTAAAGAAAATCTGCAATGAGTTTTGAGTGGCAAATGTTTGATTGAGGCAAAGGATGAACATTGCAAAATCCCTCCTTGGAGCTTTCATTGTCATATTTCTCAAGGCTGCTCTTCAGGTTTGCCTAGATAAGGAGTGGCCAACCCCAGGCCATGAAGCGCACGCAGTCCCAGAACCTGCTTTTGTTGTTCGAGAAATTATACCATCAGGAAAAATCACTGAGCAACAAACACACACTTGTCCATTTCTTGGCAGTTCTTTCAAATAATCTAGGCCTCTTTTTAGGCTTAAAATTTACAACACCAAGTTCTGCCCATTCAGAGGTGTCACTGCTCTGCCCACTAGGGCTCTCAACCACTCTCCCTAATATAGTGTTTCCCTGGCTGTGGAGACATTGCCTGCTCAGGAACAGGACACCAGAGCAGTGACACACTTCTGACACCTAGCCCCAAAGGGCAGGCAAAAAAGCAGCACTGGAAACAGGAAAAACTCTCAGCAGGCCGAAAGAAAGGTATCAAGAAAGGGTGAAGCAGAAACAGGAGATGGTGCAGTTGGGGGAAGAGGCCAAAGAGGTCCTGGTTGAATTCCTACTGAAGTCTTACCAAAGAGAAGGTGAGAGTTCTCCAAGACAAGGCGCATGATTTACCAAAATAACTGACAATAGGGAAAACTCTAGAGCCCATACTGGTTCCTTTCCTCAAGCAAATACAGTAGCAATTGCACTCATCCTGTACAAAATAATGGATGGAAACTAATCAAAGAATGAAGCAACCTGGAATTAAGGAGAAACTTCCTAACAGTGAGGATAATTAGCCAGTGGAACAGCTTCCCTCCAGAAATCGTGGGCGCTCGCTCCATCACTGGAGGTTGTTAAGAGTCTAGACAGTCATCTATCTGAAATGGTATAGGTTTTCCTGCTTAAGCAGAGGGCTGGACTAGAAGACCTCCAAGGTACCTTCCAGCTCTATTTTAAAACTATTTTGTAGCACTTTAAACATATTCCCTACCAACCAGTGTAATCCCACTATAATTTCTGGCAGTTAAACTGAAAAGAAGTTATCTGAATTATCAAAAAATGGGGAAAGCTCAATAGGAATGCTCCTCTGACTTGGCTAATGGAATTGTCAGTGATGGCCCCTTAAAGAGTCAGACGCCCTGACTAGGAATGTAGGCACAAACAGGGTAATTCTTCCAACAGAAAAATATGAAAAACCTCTTTAAGCTGTATGAAGTCCTGCAACTGCTCTGCAGAACTGCACCTGAATTTTAAATAGGCTTGTCTGTAATTCAGATCCAGAACTTCTATGCTGGCTCAGGGATTACAGCCCCTCTGAAAACAACTGCCAGAGCAAAGCCCAAGCACCCTAGCACATACTTGAGAAGAGAAATCTATCTTACCAACACTGACTGCAGCAATGACAGGAGATGCAATCACAGACAAGGTTACTCCACCCGTGATAGCTAAATTCCTCTTGTGTTTGGAGGTCTTCTTTCCCTCGTATCTGCTGTGAATCTGGTACATAAACAATTAAGAATAAATAAGAATTAAACCTGGAAAAGATTATCAGTAGTGAAGCTGTTTATACATTCCTGAAGAACTGAAGACGCATGCACTATATCTCTAGAAAAAGAAAAAAGGTTGAAGTACCCAGAGAGATCGAAATGTCACTATATCCATAGCAGCTCAGTGTGGCAAACACTAATATCACAAAAACTTGCAGCGATGTTCCTTTTTAATCATTAATTAAATGTATATGGAATTAACAAACAGCTCATTCCTGCCACAGACATCAAGTTTACATATGGCACATTTTTCTTGAACATCAAACATTCTCTATATCTTCAAGGCAAAAGCTGACCACAATGTTCCTTTTCATTAGATACACTCTGTAGGGCTTATAAAATGCCCCTTGCAACTCTGCTCATGCTTACCTTCCTCCCAACGTAAACAGGGATTCCAATGACCATGGCTGGAATAGCTATGCCAGCAATCAGAGAAATCCCCACGGGGGCACCAATCAACGTTCCCAGTTGCCATAGAATCTTCTTCTTACGGCTCCATGGCTTTTTGCCCCAGAAGGTACAACCAGAAGGACTGCAAGAGATTTCACAGAGAATTCAGGTATTCAGAATCACACATATGCTACAAGTGTTCTATCAGATCTATTTTCCCAAAGGGCTGAAAGAGTGTTCAGAGGAACCAAGTAGCTCCTCAGTCGGAATCGCTCCCCAACCCAGCATTGTTGTCTCCCAAAGTTTTAATTTCTGGATGAAAGAATACAACCATTGGGATCACTTTGCTGTACACAGAACAATGCAATGGTGTGATTTCACAGCTGCAGGTTTGGGGGAGACAAAAAAGGCATAAGCAACTATCAGATAGCGAAACAAAACAACATGCTCTCCAACCAAATTACCTGAGGTAATGCAAATCAGAAATTTCCTTCATACACAGCCAACAGAACTCGCAGCCACATACAGCGCAAGTCATGTGATTACAGCTGCCATCGTTCATTTTGATAATGTAGGCACTGCAGCGGGGACATGGCTTGATATCATCGGCTGCGAAAGTGAAAAGAAAACTAGTCAGTTTCTTAACTGTGCACATTAAGGAGATTCCAGTAAGGAACCAAAACGTAATCAGCTGTCTTGTTTTAAGAAAGAAGAAGATGAATCCTTGTTCCTTTACTTTTTCTGGCCCACCCCTTTTTGAACAGGGAAGTCCAGCTTACTGAAAGCCCAAAACACTGAGCTTTACTGTACTGAGGATCAAGCCTTAGTGATTCAAAGACTATCCTGTGTCTAACGAATTATTCCTCCAGGATGATTCTGATATATGTGACAAGACCACAAAAGAGAATGGCTCAGCAACGATTCACCTGTGCTCATTAAGAAAAATCAGAGACATCGACCTCTGTGCAAAAACTGTCATAAAAGTTGCCACATGGAAAACAGAGCATTTGGCTACAGCCTGCTATAAAGTAGCTTCTGCATTTTATACACCATGAGGACACAAAGTTGTACTTGACATACATGTTCAATATATTAAGTCTTATTGGAAACTCCCGCCTTTTTAAAGATTCAGACTTGAAAGTTGAGGCAGTCCTCAACTTACAACAGTTCATTTAATGACCGTTCAAAATTACAACGCCACTAATGATCGTTTTTCACACACGCAAGTGTTGCAGCATCCCCATGGTCACATGATCAAAATTCACATGCTTGGCAACTGACTCAGATTTATGATGGTTGCAGTGTCCCAGGGTCACGTGATCCCCTTTTGTGACCTTTGACAAGCAAAGTCAATAGGGAAGCCAGATTCACTTAACAGCCGTGTTACTAACTTAATAATTGCAGTGATTCACTTAACAAGCATGGCAAAAAAGGTTATAAAATGGGGGGAAATTCACTTAACAAATGTTTCACTTAGCCACAGACATTTTTGGCTCAATTATGGATTTCCCTCCTTTGTAGCTCCATGCAGTGAACCAAATATATTATGGAGAAATACATACAATATATGATGGAGGAAATCTCCATCCACCCATACAATTATATTGCTATTTATTTATATTGCGCTCAGGACCGCATAGGTTGGAAACAGGTGGAAGAGGCCTTCATTCTGTAGTGGATAGACAATGGCTAGAATGATGATGAAGAATGAAATGGTCACCCATCTCATCAATATGATCCTGAGAGGTTAATAGAAATTAAAATACAATATAAACAGAAGGCATATTAAAAATATATCTACTCCCAGCTAACTAACACAAAGTGGCTCCCAAACATCACTTTCTAATAGCGTGCACTTGATTATTCTCCTGGAACCCATGCCTGTGAAAAGAGCCAGATCTTCAAAGCTTTCCAAATGGTGAGCAGAGTTGGGGCCAATCAGAGTTGGGCAGTACAGTTTTCCAAAGGGCAGACACAGCAGAAAAGGCCCAGTTCCTGAGTCCAACACCTAATAGATGGATCAAGAGCAGGCTCCTCCTGCCGAATTTAATGGAACAGGTAGAAACTAATAATAACTACAAGATCTGGATTCTTAAAACATTGTTACCGCCCAATTCATCCTAATGTGCTCCTCAAAAGCACTGGTAAGAGGCATTCTAGGTAGGTAGAGACACTTTAGCACAATAACGAACTGAGAAGCAAAAAGAAAGGGAACTTCAATCCAGTATTTATTTAAATGTAATAAATAACTTTCTTCCATGGAATTCAAGATAGAATCTTTGATGCCGTTCATCAAGAGAAAAATATATGCATTAATGAACAACTATTTCCCCAAAAGTCTTTGTTTTCACTCTCATTATATCATGGGAATCCCCTTCAGATATCTAACTCCGCCTCTGCTGGTAACTGCCAACCAGGAGAACAAGAAGTGTGGAAATAAAAGCTCAGGAACAGCTAGCATACGAAAGATCTTGCCTGGAAGATTATACAGCACATATTGATGCTGCCCACTAGTGTTGCTGGAGATGTCTGACTACCTCAGGATCACCTTTCTGATGATCTTCTCAGTAGCAATGACCAAGGAGCTCTCAAATACATACCTGGACCAGACTCTTGTCCGTAACTGAGGCCTGAGGTGTGCTTTGTCCTTACCCGCAGAGTCTGCGCTCTCTGCTGGCGGGCCATGTCGCAGGTTTGGTTGGGGTGCCATATCTGCTTGCAATGATAGCAGAATTCAGTCTGACAGCCTTCTCTCTCACAAGTCAGTTTAGGGCAGCTGGCACATCCATAGGCAATAACAGCGTAACTAAGAAGCAAGAAGAGTACAGGTCAGTTAAGAAAGAGCAGAATCTTGTGGAGAGGTCACACTACAATATAGGACAAATATATACCATACAGTCCATTTCTCAATTCAATGGTAAGATAGTCTAGCCTAGTCCACCCCAGGTTCTATCTAAGCAAAAGTTCCATACAGCTCATTTCCTTAATGCCTTAATTATTTAATTTTTTTGCTGCCCCTCGTCCCTATAAGGTGAATCTGGACAGCTTACAAGTTATAAAATAAGTAGAAAAATGATTAAAACTACACAGATTAAAAGTTTAAAAACTATGCTGAAACCAGATTTAAGAGACAGACGGGATGGGGATGAGGTCTTCTTATCCTATCAACCACCTCCAGTGAAGAGCGCTCCCCTCGGGGCCGCAAGGCACCCAGGAAAGCCCAGTTTTAATACCCTCCTGGAAGGCCAAAAGGTTGGCAGAAGTTCTCATCTCCAGTGGCAGAGTGATACCCAGGGATGGGGGCAGAGCAAAACAGGCTTCTCTCCTAGAATTCCTTAGCAGACAGGCTCCATAGCAGGCTTCTTCCACTGGTGCAGGTGGGGTGGGCTAGTCCCATTGGGGAAAGACAGCTCTTCTGATACTCAGAATTTCACACCTCAGTTATAATATTGGCCTAATGGCCTTGCACATGAAATTGTCTGCTACTATCATTAGTTTCCCACACCTTTGCTGGTTTTGACTTGGAGATATTATTTAACTCAAAGGAAGGTGACCCAGAATTTAAGATACCCTCCCACAACAAAGAAAAGGTAATTTCTGAATTCAACATAGAAATTGGTGCATCTGTGGGAAATTAAGCATGAGAAAAATAAACAACTTAGTCTCTAGCAGGACAGTAATCCCCATAAAAAACACCTAAGAATGTGCAATGAGAACAATGAATACAGTTCAACTACCCTTCCCACCTTATAGAAAAAAAGCCTTGGCTCCTGAATCTTACTGCAAGTTCAAATGTAAAACTTTACCAGAAATATGCTAATCTTTTGAAAGAGGTGCTTTGGAACCTGTAGGAAGACAGGAGAAACACCTTCTTTGTGAAATCCTGAGGGGCAGCAGTTGCCAGGCACCCACTAGGACGGGTGTCGGCAACTCACGGATCTGGCGCAGCATGCGGCTCTTCCGTTCCTCTGCTGTGGCTCCCCGCCTGCTGAACCCACCACTGGCTGGCCCCGCCCCTCGCTCTCACCTCCCAGTCACTCCTTGCCCGGCCTGAGAAGGTAAGGGCGAGGACGGGGGATGGAGACTCGCTCCATATTCCAGAGCAGGAGCAAAGCACCCCTGTACTTGCCTCATCTCACAGGCTGCGCGCACCTCGGTCGACACTAGCCTGGCCTGGCTGCGGCCGATACTCCGTGTCGTAATGGGCTCCAGGAGGAGGAGGGGATGCTGTCTCTCCCCATTGCAAAGCACACTAAATTTAACTGTGCTGCACAAGGCCTGCCTGCTGCTCTCAGCATAGCAGTTAAATTTAGTGCGCTTCACAATGGGGGAGATGGCATCCCCTCCTCCTCCTGGAGCCCATTACGACACGGAGCATTGGCCACAGCCGAGCCGGGCCAGTGTCTCAGGACGGAGAGCAAGCCACGTGTCTCCCTGAGTGGGCGAGGTGAGCACAGCACCAACAAGGGCCGGAAGAAACACCCACGAGATGAGGCAAGTACAGGGACGCTCCGCTCCACTCCAGAATATGGAGTGAGAGCGAGTCTCCATCCCCTGCCGTCACCCTTACCTTCTCAGGCCAGGTGAGGAGTGACTGGGAGGGGAGGGCGAGGGGCGGGACCAGCCAGTGGTGGGTTCAGCAGACAGCGAGCCACAGCAGAGAGAAGAAAGAGCTTCATTTATCTGGGAACCTGAAATGACTCTTGGTTTAAATCATATGGTAAAAAGCACCCAAGAAAAAGAAAGAACATCAGCAAAAAAAAACAACCCTCTCCTATTTTTGGAAATGGTTCAAAAGGGAACACACACACACACGAGAGAGAGACAGAGAGAGAGAAACAGAGAGAGAGAGACAGAGATACCTGTTTCCTACAGAAAACAAAACACCAGGAGCCACAAAACCTGGGTAGGCGTGGCTGGGGGGGGTCATGTGACTGGGTGGGAGTGACATCGAGTTGGCCACACCCACCCAGGTTTTGAGGCTCCCAGTGTTTTCTTTTCTGTGTGAAACAGGTCTAAATGGCTCTTTGAGTGTTTAAGGTTGCAGACCCCTGCAATAGGAGAAAGCTGGGGAAGGAAATAACTGGGAACAGGCTTAAAAGCAGCTCTGCATGCCTGGAACTAAAAGAAGAGGCTCCTTTAATATTGTGAAGAGAGATGTCTCTTGGATGCTTTTGCATGTTCTAAGGTACCTCTTTCAAAGGGGCTTGATTTTAATTTAGGAAAGGAACCCTACTTCAGATCTTAAGTCTCTAGGTGACATCACTGCTCGTCTGTGGCTGATTTTGCCAGCTAAATTTCTAAGTTTCCCTGAGCATCTTTTCAGCAAATTAAAAAGTAATCCAATACAGAACTGATGAATACTTAAGTCCCATTTTTTCTATCAGCTGGTTAAAACTCAAGAATTATAAAAAGAATAAGTTTTTAAAAATTATCCCTGCAATTTCCTAAATTGAGAAACACCTCTCTGATAAAATCTTATTTGATATTTGTTACCTATCTAAACTACCTTTCTGTATTCTGCATCTACAGCAATGAACAAAATAAAAATCAGTTTGATAATATATGTTTAAATACAAAATATATAATTATTTTAAACACAAAAAGCCAACAGTATATTAAAATGTTCCCTGAGCAATATAAAGCTATAGAATGACACAAGAAAAATACCATTAAGAAACATAGGAACACTTTTAAATGCAAAGGGCTGTTGGAGATTTGGGGGAGGGCACACAACCATACATTCCCTGAGAAAGTAAGGAAGAGAAAAGCCACTACAGAGATGGCTTCGTCCTCAATGGTCAATCTGATTTTGAAGTTAAGACAATATGACATTGAGAAGAGTGTTTGCCTTATCATTAGGTCAATTATTAGCAACCTTGACTTAAAGTTGGCAATGGGGAATACAAGACCCATCTGTAATAAGAGTGTACTCGTCCACAATCTGATAAAAAGATGAACTGCTGAGATCTGGTTCAGCAAGGATGTCGATACAGGCCTCTCAGATCTATCCTGGGTTCAATGCTAGAGTGAAGTGAATGGCATTGATCTATATAGATGCCATTCTTTGCCCACTTTGCCCATAACTAGGATTCATATTCTTGAGGTGACCAGGTATGATATCCTGTTTGTTAAACTAAGATGTAGGAATAAGCTAAGGATCCTGCTAGTGTATTGTCTACGCTGTTGTCCAGGACAATTTCTCCTTGAGATTCTGAACCAGGTTGCCTTGCCTTTTGATGTTCAGTGACCAACTCCCATATTTAAGATGTTGGGTATGGAGTTGGGAGCTAAGGTGATCTCAGCCCCAGCGTACTAAACTGCATTTGTTTAAACTTTAGGTTTATTTGAGACCAGCTGTTTAGATATTTGAATGTGGAGGGCCTAACATCTAGCCAAAACACTTCCTGGTTTGAATGAAATTGCCTGCCCACCCCTGACCTTCACAGGAAATTCCTTTCTGAGTAGAGAAATGCCAGATCACCCACCCAGCAACATATGATCATTTTTAGGGTATTATGCTGATAAAGTTGCTCAGGTTTGTTAAGCTACTTTTGGCATAAGCTGGATAGACTGGAGTGAAATGAAATGGACACTTGTACAGATAATCTTTGACTTACAACAGTTCATTTAGTGACCTTTTGCAGTTACAACAGCACTGAAAAAATAAATTATGATCATTTTCCATACTTACGACCACTTCAGCATCCCCATGGTCATGTGATCAAAATTCAAACACTTGGCAACTGGTTCGTATTTATGATGGTTGCTGTATCTCGGGGTCACGTAATTCTCTTTTGCAATCTTCTGACAAGCAAAGTCAATGGGGAAGCCAGATTCACTTAACAATTGCAGTGATTCACTTAATAACTGTGGCCAGAAAGGTCATAAAATGGAGCAAAAGTCATTTAACAACTGTTTCACTCAGCAGCAGCAATTTTGGGTTCAATTGTGGTCATAAGTCAAGGACTATCTGTATGTCTCTGACGTTTGCAGGTTAAACCCATGCCTCTCCTTGTTCTTCCACAGGCTGGGAGATGGCTGTATCTGGGAGGTAGTCTATGCAAGAATGAATATTTGTGAAGCTTTGAAAGTCCCCCTGTTCTTTAATGGCCTCTTATGGATGGAGTGCCATAATTCTCTCCCCAGTAATTTTCAACACTTGCAGAGGTCAACTACTGGCTTAGGGAAAGGCATCATGAGGTGATACCTCATACCCAACAGCACATCACCACTATGTTCTATGCTGTCCCCAAGAACCATGATTTGGGTGTCTTACTGGATTCACAGCTCCTGTGGATGGGAAGGTGGAGACCATGACTTTTGTCCAGCTTTGTCCAGTTAGTACACCAGGTGCAGACCTACCTGGACTAAGGGGACCTTGCAACAATAATTCACACTTTCATTACCAGAGTACTGCAAGGCACCCTACATCAGGCTGTCTTTAAAAACTCTACAGTTGATACAGCAGTGCTTCGTATGTTTGTTTGGCCTAGTGATTAAGGCTAGACAGCAGTTTTACCTAGGCATTTTATGGCCCGCAGGCCACATCTGGCCCATAGTGGTTGCATCAGAGGTGGAGCATCAATGTCAAGGATTGGGGCGATGTCATAGTGGGGATGGGACATCAGCATCAAGAAGCAGAGTGTGGGGCAACATGGGGGCATGACAGCAACAAATGTCTTCTTCTTCTTCTTCTTCTTCTTCTTCTTCTTCTTCTTCTTCTTCTTCTTCTTCTTCTTCTTCTTCTTCTTC
>JANHJO010006957.1:42240-60626 GCA_032468235.1 Pseudoxyrhopus heterurus | reverse complement strand
GGTTTACAATGTCAGCATATTGCCCCCAACAATCTGGGTTCTCATTTTACCTACCTCGGAAGGATGGAAGGCTGAATTGACCTTGAGCCTGGTGGGATTTGAACTTGCTAAATTGCAGGCAGCTGGCAATTACAAGTACTGTTCTCCAACCGCTGCACCACCAAGTCTTCTCTATTCATTAGTATCCAGTCAAGGACTGGTGATTCTCTTCTGCCTTCCTGCATTTTCTAAAGAGGAAACTGCCAATAATTTCCTGGAAGGACAATGCTTGGCAGAATTTGTTTCTCAGTTGATACAAATGGCATAACTATTTGTAGTTATTGGCATAACTAACATCTCCCAGCATCAGGTTGCTATTGTAAGGCATCATCTACATCTTCTCCTTAGTTGGGTTGGTGACATTGCTTTTATTTGCTACTTATAGATGTTCTCTATAACATAGCCAAGTGAATTCATTTGGATATTTTTAACAAACCGTTCAACTTCCCCTCCATCTCTATTGCTATTTTTCCTCTTGATTAAGCTGTATCTTTCAGTTACTATATTCTGGGATTCAGCACACCAATTGTTTTCTGTATCTATTGCGTTATATTTATCTTTTGTATTAAGAGCTGAAATTCATCATATTTCCCATATTCTAAGCATTAGAGTATAGGCAATGAGAGTCATGAACTTCAAGTTTTTTCACTGAGTACTTTATATTTCCTCTTTCCTCTTTCTATCTTTACCAGCTGGTACGAAAAGAAGAAAAGATTTAGTCTTTTTTCTTTCATTTTATAATACCATCTCTGTATGATTTATCTCATATACTGGGTAGCTTAATAGTCTACAGGCAAGTTATACACAGTTACAACTTCCTGGCCTAGATGGTTTATATAGACATACAGTATTCCCTTTGCAGATAACATGGCCCTCAAACGTTTAGACCTTTAAAAGTAAAAGTCAAGTTCTTTGAGATGAGATCTGGGAATATGTAAGAAGTGAAAAGCAGTCATTTGGATCAGATCAGCGTCCTTTGTGTTCCAGTATTCTATTCCTGCAGTGGCTAAATGGATGTTTGTGGTAACTTGATAGGAAGACTTGAAGACAGTAGCATTTTCCCGTTCAACTGCTGTAGGTGAATATTGATATTGGATCTAATATTTAGCCATCATGAAAAGGAGCTGTTGATAAGGTACTTCTTGTTTAAATCCTTTATAAAGTTTTCTGCACCACTGCTCAGGAATGACCATATTATAGTAATGAATTATGTGTTTTAACTGTGCACAATGTAAAACATGTATTTCATTTTATCTCTCCTGAATCTTGCACCATTCGATTTATTGGTTCACATGAGGATTTAAATTATGAGAAACTGTTTCCCCTATCTAATTTCTGTACACAAAACCTTCTATACACCTTCTAAGCTAAAAAGCCATAAATATAACAGAACAGTAAGTAATGCAAGTTTCAGAATATTAATTCCATATTTCTGACTGTGTAGACCCAAAGAACATTTGAGTGGTTATGTTTTAATAGTAGTTGTTATAGTCAAATGATCTTCCAAGCAACCTCATATACAGTACACTGAAGTAGTCAGATCTGGATGTGATCACTTCTTCATTATTTATAATTCTTGGTCTTCCATAAATAGTAATAAGTTCAGCAGAACATACAGTACTGATCCACTGCAATGCTGGGCTCCCAATTTATTGGTTACCCTGGTAATTAGTAGTGACAAGTACTGTACAATACAACACAGAGTGATGCAGATCCCCTGTTCAGATCCCATACACAAAAACAGAGTCCTTAGAGCAGGTCTAACCAGGTTGAAACCTTGTTTAATAATGCAACATTTAAAAAGCATGTTGTCAGTAATGGTTTCATCATATCTTTTTTTTTCAAATGAGGGAGAAGTCTGGCAGAGCAGGATTTACCATTCCCAACTCTTATTGGGCCAGTCTTATTAATATGGGATGAGTAGACACATAATTGTCCTTAATCTTCCAGAATCCTAACCACATCCCCAGGCTGCACAAAACGAAACATCTTCTATTTAACTGGTAGTCAATGATATATCTGCTGACTCTGCTGTAAAGACAGCAACGAATTAAGAACAGATACAACCACTTTATCCACAGAGTATCTTGCAAGTAGATTACAGTGGGCTGCAAAACAATCTGTCATATAGTGTACTATATACACTGTATAGTAAGATAGCTGATTATCACTGTGGCTCTCTTTTCTTTGACTGTCCTCACACACTTGGCCCAAGAAATAAAACATTTTAAAAATTAATAAATTGCCAAATAACACAAGGTAAATATTTCCATAACAGTATTTTCCTTCCCCTGATGCCCCAAAAAAGTCTTAATGGAGAATTTATTTCATTCCATTTCTATTCTTTGGTGGCATCACCAGTGTGTAATAATTGACTTGCCACACACCAAAGTGATATCCAGTAGGACAGATTCATTTCTTATCAATGTTCCTAAAAGAACATGATAATCCTGATTCTGAGTAAATAGCAGGTTATTTTGATAGCTGTCTCTGATTTCTGTCAGATGCCATAGACTCAGAGCCAAGGACAAGAGCCTTTTCATTTTCATCAAAGAATTTTTCCTTTACAGTGAAACAAACTGTGTGGTGATTACTTGATGGATGAAAAGAAATAACATTTAGATTAGCATCACATGCACACAAAATATTAGCTTCCATATAGCATGAAATTTTCTCTTGCTAGAACTCTGTGGGAATAACCTTTTTTCATGGTATTCAAAATAGAGGCAATTGTGTGTTTAATTTAATGGACTGTTTTTTGTTCTTTGGTATTTATAATATAAAACTTTTTTCCAGGTTTTCAAATTATATAATCATCTAGCCTTTTATCTGAATTTATGCCTGTCTGTTGTAATTATATTTCATTGTGATATACTGTTGCTTTTTATTTGTAAACCATCCTGAGTAATTTTTTTAAGAATAAAGGAGAAGTAAAAGAATAAATAGAATTAAGCAGAAAAATTTTCATAGCAATGATAGAATGTTAGAGAGAAACTGGGAGGAGTCAAAAGGGAAATTAGTCTGGAATCCCTAAGTGGGCACAAGAGGGCTAAGTCTGCCCCCCCGCCATCCCCCAAGCTGTTGAACTTTATCCAAACTGACCTAGCTACAAACCTGCAGTCTGAGAAAATTCTTGTGTACAGACTTAAACAATTAAACAACTAATTAAACACTTTATGTGTTGGTCTGGTTGTTTGCCCCTGACATAAGATGAGGCAAAGAAATACAAAACTGAAGTGAGCGTACTAGACCTGTTAAAACTAGTGGTCTCTGGAAACTCTCATCATCCCCAACTGAGACACCTCATTTACTGCTGAAGATGAGAGTTGAAATTTTGTGAATTGGGGGGATACACCTCCATAACAATATTTTAAATATAGCAAAGGAATGCTATGCCTCTATGGGAGTGTTTCTCAACTGTGGTATCTTTAATACAGCTTGCCTATAACTGGATGGGTGGGAAATGGCCCTATTTTGATGGATTTGAAATACATTTTGTTACTACTCATATGAATAGCAGGAAACAGCTGAGCATATGGCCATGCCACCTCTCCTATATCACTCCTTCATCTGTAGGAAGAGACACAACAAATGAAATTGGGTGTTGGGCCCCATGCAGGATCTGGGCTACCCATTCCTTGATTGTAGGAACAATACTGATTATCTGTCCAAAGTGTGGAAAGAGAAAAATGCTGAAGATTGAGGAGGAGGTAGCTTAAATGAGAATGAAAATTGCAGAAAGAAGGCTTGGGCTTCTCTCCAAAATGATTGGGATTCTTTTCAGCATTTCCTGTGCTTTTCTTTCTCAGTGCACTTTCCCCTTTGTTGCATGGAAATGATTTTTTTTTAAACCTCCCCCTCCCACAAGGTCAGCAATGGGCAGATTTTACTAATGTGCTCTCAGCCACCACATCACAGCCAGTGCCTCCAGTGTGCCTGAGATAGCTGCAGACCCCAGAACAATTGTGGGGTTTCTGGGGAAAAGCCTAACTTGGTTCAAGATGTCACTCTTTATGCACCTTCTGCTTTGTAACATATGCACATTGGATTATATCCCAGCTCTGCTCTGTTGTGTTCAGCTTATTAACATGGAAACATTTGCTGTGGGATGTGACATCATTCCTCTCCCCCCCCCAATATGTAGCCCTATATTGCCTCTTTGTTCTACTGAGCATCTTGCAATTGAGATTCAAGGTCATTGAAAGACCCTGAATTTCAGGAGAATGAATTGGAATGAATAGGTCCAGTGGGACACTTTTTTCCTTTTCATGCCAGGTGACACTCCTAGCCATGATTTATGCCTGACCACATTTTTGAAGTGCCATCCAAATGCCATTGTTTTCAAGGCGAATCTTTGTGCCACCCAGGTCCAATCATTGTTGCAAAGGGAACTGGGTTAATAATCATGGAAGTTTCCAATAGCCTGGAATTTATCCAATATCATCATATCTATGTGAATACCTTGGTGCATGTTTAAGACATCTGGATACTTGGTATTTTACAATGCGCTAGTGAGGAGAGTAGTGGATATTGCAGATCCAGGATCTCTGCTCAACTTCAAACTCTTCCAGTCTTTGATAGCAATTTAATCTTGGTTAAGTTATATAGATTCTGGGGGAGAAAATTTGATAACAATAAGGTGTTTCTATGAAGAAACTTACATAGAGCCTTGGTGGTGCAGCGGTTAGAGAGCAGTACTTAATAGCTGCCAGCTGCCTGCAGTTTAGCAAGTTTAAATCCCACCAGGCTCAAGGTCGACTCAGCCTTCCATCCTTCCGAGGTAGGTAAAATGAGAACCCAGATTATTGGGAGCAGTATGCTGACAATGTAAACCACTTAGAGAGGGTTGCAAGCCCTGATAGGTGGTATATAAATGCAGTGCTATTGCTATTGCTATTACATGATCCTCATTGCATACCTTGTTTTTCTATTGTAAGTGAGAATTCTGATTTCAGAATGTAATTGTTACTTCAGTTTAATTGATTACAATCCATTTAATCAGATATAAGGAATATGGTCCTGAGGAAGAAAAATTTTATACAGTATGAACATATTTATGGATGGGGAGAAAAAAGGGAAAAAGTGGAAATGATGTGGAGAGAGTTCAGATACAAAGACAATTATTTTGGGGTACATGTATGTCTGTTCAGGACTCTGTCAAAATGTAGATATTTCTCAATTAATTAGCCTGGTTTTATTTTTCTCTTCTCCTACCCCTTTGCCATGCTCCCATTATGAAAAGTTTTGCGTTCAGGAATAACTTTTTCCAAAGCAGAATATTCCATTTGCTTGATAGGATATTTTAAATTTATGAG
Source organism: Pseudoxyrhopus heterurus (assembly GCA_032468235.1). Lineage (NCBI taxonomy): Eukaryota > Metazoa > Chordata > Lepidosauria > Squamata > Pseudoxyrhopus > Pseudoxyrhopus heterurus. The sequence goes on along the minus strand of JANHJO010006957.1, from coordinate 55,272 downwards.
GAGTCAAGATTTGCAAACCGCTAGTGAACACATTACTTAATTACTGACATGCTTCAACTGAGCAATAACAGTTATCTGCAAGCTCCAGACTTGTGAACACGTAACACAATGCAATAAAAGCATCCGAGACCTGCAAATGTTTAGAACAATGTACATAAATTATGGGTTTGTTTTAAAATGTATTGTGAAATATTAGCAAATGGAAAGGTTGGTGGCATGACAGGCTTCACTAGATAGTTGTTCTGTGCTAAAGCAATATTTGGGGTTTTATTTCTGGGCTTTACTTGGAGAAAAAGTATTTTCTTTCCTTCTCTCTCCCACCGAACCTGACTACCTTTATTATGTAAAGAACAAGTATTAAAACTACTTTGAAAAATTAAAATGCAAATAGAAATTGTACTTTGTAGTTCAGAAGCTAGAATTTGCAAGATAACAATGCAAGATATTTTATCTTTTATTTAAAGAGAATAAGACCTGTAATTTTGTCTTTGGGTAGGCATATATTTGTGTCTTCAAGTCAGTCTTGACACCTGGCAACTGCCGGAATAAATCCCTGCAGTTTCTTGGCTAGTATTTTTGGAAATGGCTTTCCTGCCTTCTTCCTAAGGGTGGGTGAGAGTCACCAAGGTCATCCAGTTGGCTTCATGCCTCAGGCAGAACTAGAACTCACAGTATCCTGGTTTCTAGCTGGGTGTCTTAATCACTACATCAAACTGGCTCTTTTGCCCTCTGTGTAGTGGCACAAAAAAAAGTCTTATTTAGGAGTCAGTTAAGAGAAGGAAAGGATTTTGTATTCTAGGTCAGTACATTTCTTTTCTTATAACTCCTTGTCTTTTTAGGCTGGTGACAGGTGATGGTTGAGAATTTTGTTTTATTTCATTGTACTTTTATTTCCACCAGAGAAATTAAAACGTATTTGAAAGAAGGTAAGTGGTTCATTAGGGACATGCAATGTTTTAGATTTGGTCCCAGAAAGATGGTTCAAGGCAGAGATGTTATCTAGCCATTTAAGCCTTGTCCTTTCAAATTGGTTTTTAAATCGCTGTGCTGCAGTTTTGAAAACACCTAAAGCAGGGTAAACAAAGCTTTCACCTTGTTTCCTTTGGATCCTTGCCTTGAAGCTACTGTTAAATTTTTCTGGTCTAGAGTCTCTAGACATGTTTAACTGCAGCATGAGCTATATGACTCCATCATCCACCAAATGGACCATAATTTCCATTTACCTGCATGACCATAATTTCCACCTAGCACAGGTCCATTTATGATTTACCAACATAAAACAGTTGTTGCCAATGCTTCGGAATGTGTGGGAGGATGAACAGAGCACCTGCCCTCAACTCTTTGAAGAAACAGTATCTTTTTCCTGCCATCACACCCCTGCTTCAAAAATTAAAAGTAGAATTCCTTTTAGAAGGTGCAGATTGATCAAGGTTTAGAGAAAGAATCTAATTTATATCTCTAAGAATTTAAACATTTCCCTCTGCAATTTCAAGAAATGATTGAATTTTTTTAAAAAAAATGTTGCTATCATTTGGAGCATAAATTGAAGCAATTATTATTTCCCGATGTTTTAGTCTGAAATTATAATAGTATAAATGCCCATTTTTCATCCTGAGGTTTCTCCAGTTTCCACAATGAATTTCTAACATATTACTTTTTTTATCTCCCCGAGACTGACAATTTTTTAACTTTTTTTTACTGTATTTTTGTTTTTAGCTTCAAAAAGATCATTTTTTAAAAAGTAGATTATTCAGTCAATTAATGTTAGTTGAAAATATTTTAACTTGACCCATGGTGCCAGTTAGTAGGTTAATTTATGAAGAAAAATTCTGCTTGATACAGTTTTTGAATTTTTGATTGTTCTGATCTTTTTTTAATCAGTTCTGTAATAGCTAATAACTCAACTGTTATTAGAACTCTGTATTGAATTTACAAAGATTTTACAGGTAGTTCTTGTTTAGTGACCACGATTGGGACTGACAACTCAGTTGTTAAGTGAACAGATGCTAAATGAAACTGCTTAAGATTTGTGCTTAAGATCTGACTTCTGCTTTCCTTTGTTTTGTAGACTTGCAATGGTCATAAACGTAAGGATTTGTCATAAAGTTACTTTTACATAACTTCATAATTGCAAACTGTTACTAAATGCAGCAGTCACTAAATGAGGATAGTCTGTACTACAAAGACCTCCAGAAAAAAATGGAGTAGCTATCTGACTTTCCTTTCTTATAGAATAAATATCAGAAATCTCAGATCTCTTTCCAATGTCCATCAGAACATCTGGTAAAATCTGAAGTTTTAAACTATCATTCTTTCATCATTCTAATATTGCGTCCTTTGTCTTAAAGAATGTGAATTTAGGTAAGATAAACATGAAATGTAACTAAACTAGGCAAATCTTATAAAGTAAGTTCCTTCATACTATCTCTGAATTTCTAATCATTCCTCCTGATTTAGCCAAGAAAATCTTTGAGTAATTTTTCCATTTTTATTTCTAACTCTTCTTTTCCAAAATCTTCAGGTAATTCTATGAGCTTTAAATTATTTTTATGCAGTTCTGTTTCTAGTGATTGCAATCTAACCTCCACCTTCCTTGTCTCTGACCTTTATCGTTAATATCAGTCTTACAGGAATCCAATTTTACTTCTAAATGATGTTGTTTGTGTAGGATCAATTTAATTATCTTAAATCTTTAATTTTGTTGTTGAAACTTACTCAATTGACCTACAAGCACATTTTTAATTTGTGATAAAATGACAGACATGCCAGCTTCTATTAGAATCTTAATGGGTTCTCACCCTTGCCCTCTCTTCTCTTACTCTTTAAGATCACATTTCCACATGCTTTTAAGTATCTTTTTGTAATAGAATCTAAAATGCTACACAGCACTATTGTTTATGGTATGAACATTCATTCACTTTAACTTTTCATAAAGTAATTTTACTCTTTGGTATAACTGCACACAATTTAAACAATTGTATTGTTTAAGAAGTCACAATCTGAAAAGGTGCGACAGGTGCAAACTGTACACACAAACACAATTTATGCACACAATTGGAGATCAAATTTCTCACAGATATTTTTTCTGGAGGAGAAAAAGTTCTACCATATTGCCCAAATTTATTTTTATTTATTTTATTTTATTTTAACAGAATTTATATACCGCCCTCTCCCGAAGGACTCGGGGCGGTGTACAAAATTAAAAAACATATAAAAACATTGAATAAAAACACATTAAAAAACACATTCACACACCATTCGCTTCAGCCCCAAGCTGACAATCCCCTCTGACAATTAAGTCTGTCTTCTGATGTTTGTCATGCACCACATTTGCCAAACCTATATATCATCTTCTAAAATGGAGAATATTTTGGAATTTCTATAGAAAAGGTGTCCTACTTAAGTATTTTATTCTGACAAGCACAGTCAGAGTTTTCCAAATGCAGAACGCAGATGATTTTACTGGAGAAAATTTAAACTCCCTCGTTGCAGGTTGATGCATAGGAGAAAAGGGGGTGATAATTGGCAGAGGAAGGCACCCTGGTATGCCTGAAATGCATTGGTAATCAGCTTGACAAATAATTTTCTGCACCTGGTAGTTTTTGCCTTTTGCATCTTCCCACCTGCAGAATATGAACAAAGGTAGATCAGTGTAATTCTGTTACAATTGGTCTTTTTGTTGTATTTATGCCATTTATTTTTCTTTCTGCTTTTTGTCCGGCGCTCTCTTCCAGTGCAAGTTAGAATCTTGTGAATGTCCACAGATGCATTAATGTTCTTGGTGTAATTGTTCCTGTTCCAAATGGGTTTTACAGAGAAGGACCTTTTAGAAACAGAAACAGAACAAGCTGTATTGTACCCTTATTCTCAGGATGCTAAATCCATATCCCAAATATCTTTGTCCACGCACAGGCAGCATTCTTCTGAGAATACAGCTTTCATTTTTAGAAAGTTCTTCCAGGCTCTCATGTCTGGAAAGATAAGTTTGAAAAAGCAAGTAGGCAATGCCTGGTGGGAACTTGGAAGCCACAGGTAGTGCTCAGCGGGATTTCCAGCAGGGGAAAGACAGGATTTCCATTGACCTACACAGCCTTTTTTGATCCATGCGGCTTTCCGATGAACCACATAAGCAAAATGTAAACAAATAAGCATATGTACAATTGCGTGTTATAGAAAGTCTATATTTAGCAGTCTTGACTGCCCCTGCTTTCTGCTTAATTGCTACCACTAGTTTGCCTGTTGAAGATACCTTATTAAGGTTTTCAGGACTGCCTTCTCTAATTAGAATCAATCTACCTGACTCATTTTGCCCCAGGATAAATTGCTGAAAGTTGCCTATTTCCATGAGGTACATACTATGGCAGGGATTTCAAACTTGCGTTGTCACATCATTGTCACATGACGTATCACGACTTTTCCCCCCTTCGCTAAACCGGGGGTGGGCGTGGCCAGGGTGTGATGAATCTGGCCTGCGGGCCGCGAATTTGACACCTCTGTACTATGGAGTCATGCAAATGCTGCTTTTCTGAAATGGCTTCTTACTTGAACTGAGGTTGGCCCATAAAGTTCTGGCCTCTTGGAAACAATTGAAAATGGAGTGGTTCTGGAGGGCTTTTGGTGAAGCAATGATGCCTAGGATGTGGTTTGGGAATAGTCTTTAAAATTACTCTTACTTTTTTACTGCAAATGTTTTGTTTCTTATGACTTAGTGCTATATTGTGAGGGCCTTTAGACTATTGGCTAATAAATCCAATAAGTACATTAATGAAATGTTGCTAGCATGAGTTGGTAGGGTGGTCATTTTTCAGAAGCTGACCTTTCCTCCTTAGTTATCAAAATTTTACATTTGTGAGCAGGTACAGACAGTCCTCAACTTACAACCATTTGCTTAGTGACTGTTCAAAGGCACTGAAAAAAGCGACATATGGCCAGTCCTCACACTTATGACAGTCCTAATGTACCTGTGGTCTCATGATCGAAATTTGGGTGCTTGTCAACTGGCCTGCATTTATGAAGGTTGCAGCATCCCAGGGTCACATGCTGGCCTTTTGCAACTTTGCCAGCCAACTTCTGACAAGCAAAGTCAATGGGGGAAGCTGGATTTGCTTAACAACCACATGCTTAACAACTGTGGCAAAAAGGTCCTAATATTATTGCAACTCACTTAATGACCACCTTGGTTAGTGACAGAAGTTCCAGTCCCAATTGTCATAAATTGGGGACTACCTGAACTTGGTGCAGGTTCTCTTTAATGGATATGTAAGTTACTGAACCTTCATATGCATATATTGTATGATACCTCAAATGAATTCATGCATCATGTAATCTATAGTCTCCTCATATTGCACTTGGCAGTTCTCAGGACAGGAGGACTTTTCCAAACAATTTTGGCAATTGTGCCAGCCTATAATGTAAAAGGCAATCCATCAGGAATCCTAGATTGAAGTTGTTTAGGATTTACATATCACAGGAGAAAAACTGTGAACCTCATTTAGTCGATCTGCAGCTGCTTTAGCAAAATTGTAGCATGAACACTGTCAGGAGCTCTATTCAATCCACCTGGTTACCCCATATTACATCATCTTCAGCTTCTGGTCCAGACACAAGAATAAGTTTGCATAGAATACACTGCATATAGTTTAAAATATCCCCACCATTCTGAAACAGTAAACTTACACTGATTTTAACTTTTTTCTTATCAGCTACTTTTCTGGTAGTATAGTATTTTAAGCACAGGGAAGGGATTATATGCTGTGCCATTTTTATAAGGAGGACCAGTTGTCTCATAAACAATTATTTAACAGTAGTATATAAACAGACAATATTGTTTCTATTTAGAGGTACAAAATTCCATGCTTATTTGCAGAAGGATAATTGACTTTTCACAGAAGCTACTGGTATCCTTCTGTTTTCTTCTCTTTCCACTGATAGTCTTATTTTCTTTTTTTAAGCTTTTTTTTAATTCTTTCTAATTGTTAACACTTCCTTCCTCTTTCCCTATCTCACTCTCCTACCAAGTTCTGTTTCTACTCAGCTTCCTGATAAGGTTGTGTTCTGTTTTATTCTCTACTTGCATTCAACAATCTACCACTTTTACCAACCCCAAGTTGGCAACAGGTGGTACTAACTACAGAGGTCCCTGGACCTCCAATGACAGGAGTTACTCTGGAACCATTCCTGAACTGTATACCTGCTTTTTTTCTGAGACAGGGCAACTCTGTTGAGAACAGGCAAACAAACTGTCATATCTAGAAAACATCCTATCCTGCAGTACCTGCAGAAAATTTGATTCTAAAGTGCTGGTAGGTACAAGTAGGTGAGGCACACATTTCAGACCCATGGATATGGCCATGGATACCTACATATCCATCCACAAGATCTGTCTTGTTAGGATTCAGTTCCATTTTATTGGCCTTCAATCCATTCCAACATGCAGAGCTGCTCCTAATTCAGGTGTTATGGAGAAATAAAGTTGAAAGTCATCATATGGATGACACCTACTCCAAAGTGCCTGATGATAGTGGTACTCTCAGTACTTTTCTGAGAGACAGCTTGCTCAAAGGAATGGAAAAACACCCGCTGAATCCTAACTAAAAGAAATTACCGAAGAGGATAGCATTATCAACAATATCAAAAGCTCTTGGGATATAAAGCAGCTTCAACATCCCTCTGCCTCTCTCTGTCTCTCTCTCCCTAGGCCTAGATCATCTAACAAACTAATGATGGATGATACCCCAAGAACCAGGCCTTAATAGATGGAAAAGAATTGTGATAATTGATATTTTCCAACTTCCAATGACACCACCCCTTCAATACCTCCCCTGCCCATACCTGACTTGTTTAACAGATTTAACAGAGTTGGAAGGGACCTTGTAGGTCATCTAGTCCAACCCTCCACCCAAGCAGGAGACCCTACACCATTTCTGACAAATGGCAGTCCAATCTCTGCTTTAAAGCCTCCAGTGATGAAGCTCCCACAACTTCCGAAGGCAAACATTGGTTGATTGTTTTCACTGCCAGAAAATTTCTTATTTCTAGGTTGAATCTCTCCTTGATCAGTTTCCATCCATTATTCCTTGTCTGGCCTTCGGGTGCCTTGGAAAATAGCTTGATCCCTTCCTCTTTGAGGCAACCCCTCAAATATTGGCACACTGCTATCTTGTCTTCCCTGATCCTTCTCTTCACTACACTAGCCAAGCCCAGTTCCTGCAACCGTTCATCATATGTTTTAGCTTCCAGTCCCCTAATCATCCTGGTTGCTCTTCTCTGCACTTTTTCTTCATGTATTGAATGGAAAGGTCTAAACAGAAAAGCTTCATTTGAACGTGTTTTCACATCTGCATCCCAAAGGACAGCACAACCATGGCAGCATTCTGCAAACTCTGCACATCAGTGCGTGTTAGTGATGTGTAACTAAATGAGGTTCCAGTTGCAGTACTCGGTGTTCTGTTTCAGATTAAAGCCAGAGAGAACATTAACATTGCAAAGTCTTCTTAGAATCTTTGGACTTCACACTATTGATGGAAGTGCCTTCTGGTGTACAAATAGATCAAATTGTTTCCTTGAACATCTTACATGCCTTGAACCAAATTGTTTACAACTCAGACACTTGGCTGCTTAATGTCTTAATTATTACATGGAGCTTCTCTGCAGGACATCCAGTGCTATTGAATCACAGATATGATCCAGTTTGTTGTTTAAAGCACACAGAAGCTAGGAATGGAAATTATTTTAGATCATCCAAATCACAATCACTTTCTGTTTGAGGAGTCCTTTTATATTCTTCTCCCAAGAACCTACTTTTTCCCCCCTCTAGCTACTTCTCCTAATTTCAGATTCCTTTTCATAGGGAACTGCTACTCCACTTCGTTTTGAAGGGCTTATGGATGTATTTTTACTAAAAGGAAGAATCTCTCCAAGATTCTTGGATACTAAGTGCAGTAGAAAATCTGTCAATATCAGTGCATCTCATTATTAGAACAATGCAGAGTTAAGCTTGATCCTAACGTCGCTCTAATCTTTATTGCAACAAAATGGTCCTGGACATTTCCTGGATGACAATCCATGCATGCTCACAGCATAGTAAATCTCATTTAGGAAAGAGTCCTAGGCAATTCTTCCAATCTTTTATGAGGTAGGGTTGAAAACCAACCTGCCGATTCTTATTTTAAACTTTTATTTCCAGCATTCCTGTTCTACCTTTTATAAAGATATATGTAAGCAATAACGAAAGATACCCAGTAATGCAGACTAGAATAATCTTAAAAAGAAACTGGAAACCTTACAGGGAAATAAAGCAAAAAGAGATTAAGCAGAACAACAGTATTTACAATGAGAGTGGCACCAGAACAGAGAAAGGAGGGCAAATATTGCTAGCTAGTTGATTTTTCCTTGTTTGTTCCCATTCCACATAATTCGAAATCTATTTAGAATTCTGATTTACAAATCTAATGTAAAGAACCAGATTCTCCATTCAATAATGTGCTTTTCCCTCTGTGCTTCTCCTCCTATTCCTCCACCCAAAATACTCAAAAAGAGGATATTCTGATTTTTTAAAATTGTAATGAACCCAAATAACCTTTGCTGTCCATCAAGCAACTAGTGAAGAAGACATTGACAAAAAGTTCTCCAAAACTTTTCAGCTGGGATCTCTCTACCATATTTGGGAGAACTAGGGAGCTCAAGAAAGGCATGGGATGATGGTCATAAAAAGACTACAATCCAGGCAGATTTACAAGGAAGTAAGTCCTACTGAAAATTAATTCCCAGACAATATTGCATAGGACTATATTATTGGGCTTCAGTCTTACATACAGGTTTAGGTATTAAACCTATTGTACAGAAAGAGGTCTCTGAGTAAACATGATCAGAGTAGTGCTATTAGTTGCTGGCTACTGAAGAGACTGAATCTTGCTTCAATGTCATTTAAATTCACAGACGCTGATGTAGCATGATCTCTACTAATAAAAATATTTTCTTTGATATGATTTAAAGGAAGGGAGGGAGGAGGAGAAGGAGGAGGAAGAGGAGGAAGAGGAAAAAGCAGGAGGAGAAAGAGAAATCAACTACCTTGATGTTATCTCAGTTCTGCTCTCAATACAACTCCCCCCCCCACCCACAATTTAAGGATAAATGGAAGGGGAGGATGCTTTCAGCAGGACCTGTCCAAGGGGTTCTGCTGATGACGGTGACAGCTGAGATGACATGCTGTATTTCCTAATCAGTCTTTGCTGTGAACGGTGGTGCAGCCTTCATCACCGCACTCAAAGATAACAGGCTAATTTAGAGGGTGCAGAATAGGGTGTGTGATCCACCCAACTCTCTCCTCCAGTCCCTTGCCATTCCTTCTTGTTTCTCCTTCAATATCTGCTTCCTGCCCACCTACCCCCATAACTTTTCATGCTCAACTAATTGCTAAATGGGAAGTATGAAGGCACACACTAATGTTTATGAAATCAAATTTAATTATCATAATATACAAATAGAGGAAAACTGGGGGGGGTAATAATTATAGAAAATTATGTTATAAGGAGAATAGCTCTATATCACAGTGTTGTATCTTGTGATTTAGGATGAATGTATTTTATGATGATTATGAGCATGATTTATCCTTTGTTGCTTGTATGTACACTGAGAGCTTATGCACTAGAGACAAATTTCTTGTGTGTCCAATCACACTTAGCCAATAAATTCTATTCCATATCATTTGACTCTAAAGTTTTCTACCTTGCTTGTTTGTCAGAACAAGCGGCAGGACCTTATTCTGCAAATATTTGATGTGATGACAAAGAACATATATCAGTGATTGATGGCTGAAGATCAGGCATAGATTAACACCCCCTCAGTGGTATGTGAGAATCCTTTAAGTCAACTCATCTACCCCGGCATCTGCTTGATGTAACCCACATGTTGAACCTAATGAAGGGCTCTTAGATGGATATTGGCCATCTAATTGTAGGAGATGACCAGGTTGAACCTAAGAGTTGGGTCAAACAAATCATCAGTCTTGAGTCCTTACACCTGCAAAAGAGCCTATCTCCAGGTTCTCTAGAAGTCCGTTGGCTCTTAAAGTCCATTGACTCTTACTTGGACCCAATTTGCATTGACCATTAGTAGATCAGATTCTTGCATATAGGTAGCATGCAATAAACACACAATGCTTTTGAACTCTATCCTGGATCCTAGTTTCTTGTGTCTGACACTAATATCTGTAGCTGAAGCAATGTTGCAATGTTGGTAGAACTATGACACCAAATGTTGCACTTGCTGGACTTAATTTGTGAAGTTTGCATCAAAGGGAGATGGAAACCTAACTAGAATCACCAAAGAACAATTCTTCTTATGTCTTGAAATTTGTCATCCTGTAGACAATTATTAAACTACTATACTTTATTTTTTTAAGCTGCTTTTCCATATGGCAAGGATAGGGAAGAAGGAGGGGGGAGGGGAGGCGGGAATCTGTTTCTTATTGGCATGGTTTTGCTACTCATTATAATTCTGCACCCAAAGTGATAACATTATCACATCTTTTAAGTGGGTGACTTTTGTGCAAGTGTAAACATATTTCACGCTGCAAATATGTTTTGTGATATAAGGATATCACTCAGAAGAAAAGCAAGCTGTGATCGGGGACCAGAATATATATTTTTCCTAGTAGGTATGCTCTACAGATCTAGATGGCAATTAGCACCTCATCTTATCACCCCGATTGATTTTGGTGGGAATCTGGAAAAAAAAAGAAAAGAAAATCAAAACTATTTCCCCATATCCCAAAGAAATATCTTGGCTCCCCAAGAACACCACATTTCTGCTGCTTAATGAAGTGTAAGAAACTCAACACAGCAGAAGTATTTGAAATAACATTCCTTTTTCCCTTTTGGGGTTAAACTGCAATCCAATGGCAACTGAGAGATTATGCGAGGGGCTAAAGAATTGTTCAGATTTCTCCCCCTTGAGCAGAGAAAACAGAACTTGTAATTTATCTCTTGTCAAGGGTCGTTCTTTCCAAGATTAAGACTCTTTTACCTCAGAGGTGAGACAAGGAGGAATCATTCAAGTGAAGACTTTGCCTCCATGTAGCGCTGTGACTTAACGGTAGCTAGGTATAGAACAAGGTGTGAATTAAGCCTTCGTGGCTCAAGGTTCCGTAACTGATTAGGTGCAAGGCTAAAGACAAACCATTATAGCTTGTTTAACAAACGTTGGCTACCATTTGTCATGGCTTGGCACTTTCTTCCAGAAGACCATTGTGAAGGTCTTCCCAACAGATCATTGAGTCTCCCATCTAGGAAGGGCTCGAAATGCTAGAACAGGGTTTCCCAACCTTGGCAACTTTAAGACATGTGGACTTCAGCTTCCAGAATTCCACAGCAACCTGTGCTGGCTGGGGAATTTTGGAAGCTGAATGTTGTCAAGGTTTGGAAAACCCTACGTTAGAGTTAGAACTTTGCCTAAAGGTGGGAGCAGGGTACACCCGCCCCTTTCCTACTGTTGCATACCTCTGCATGTTCCTTAATGTTGTCTCGCTGTCTACTGTACTATTCCTGAGCCTTAACTGGGTTTACCCCCTGCCTGCCTGAAACAACAAAGTTTGCCATTTTCCCCCTACCTTGAACATTTCTGAAAATGGTAGATGGGTTGTTGTTTTTTTGCACAATACACATCCATACACACTTGGAAAAGGATGCTTGTTAAAAAAAAATAGACTTTTCCGCAAGGTTTTGTGTGTGTGTGTGTGTGTGAGATCAGCAGAGAATCACCAGTGCCATGAATAATACTTATTAATAATTAATACAAATAGTTCCAATTAATAGTTCTTTGTGTGTTTTATTATCGAACTGTATTGGTTTTTAAAATTAATGTAGATGTTACGCATTGCCTCCACTCCTGGTGGAGTAAGGCAATAAATAAAGCTTGTGTATAAACAAACAAACAAACAAACAAACAACTGTATTTTTTATGCCTGCTAAATGTGTCAGACATAGGCAATAAGTTCTATAGTTCCCCACTGGTTTTCTCTTTCTTAAAAGTCTCTAGCTCGGTCTCAAAGGGTTATGCAAACATCTTCGATTTTATAGTAGCAAGAGAATGCCGGGTATGATCACATGTTATGTGGCATTACTTTTCAGTGTATTCATTATCTTGGGAACAAGCCCTCAGCTGGTGGAAACTAACAGGACCCAGGGGGTTAGAGGAAAGGGGAAAAACAGAAGTATAGCTCCATTGGTTCCCCCAAATTCAAGGCTTTTCTTCTTCTTCTTTTACTTGAAATTAAAATGAACTTTTGAAAAAGGAAGAAAATAGCGGATGAATAAATAAACTGGTTCTCTGATTTCTAGAAGGTTGAATTTTCATGAATTTCAGCCAAGTTAGGATAATTAGAAAATGGAGGCACTGGTACTCGAGTAATGTGTAAAGAATAAGAGTACTTTCTGATGAGCAATTTTTCTGTCTGGTTCAAAGGGAATCAGGACTTTAGCCTTCGTTCTATTTCATTTTCCAAGCATTAAAAGAATTGACATGTTTACTTCTGATCAAGTTGAAAGCCATTTTTTTTGTCTGGTCAATAGAAGAAGCTGGAGATCTTGTAGCCAATTAGAACTCAGTTATTCGGCCAATAACTATTTGCCCCACCCTCTCAGCTGTGCAATGAAAACCAATCACTTCTTTCTCCCAAAGAAAACAGTGTGAGAAAGTAATCGTAAGTGTTTTGTCTGCCCATCATGGTGAGAAACTCCATGGCATGATCTTTCTATATTTTGACCCCTTCTCCTAGTCCTGTTATCCCAGTACAAAATTGGGAGAACAAGAGTTGATTAGTTGAATATCCCCTTCATTGGTGGCAGTGATGGTGGAATTATGGGTCTTAATTGTGGAATTTATATGTTGTATGTCACCTAGAATCATTATGAGTTGGGCACCCAATTAATGTGTTTAACAAATAATAGCAATAGCGCTGTATTTATATCAGGGCTTGCAACCCTCTCTAAGTGGTTTACAATGTCAGCATATTGCCCCCAACAATCTGGGTTC
>JANHJO010006955.1:5893-17933 GCA_032468235.1 Pseudoxyrhopus heterurus | reverse complement strand
TTTTCCTCAAGACACCAATCTTGGTCCCACATAGACATGATCTGGGGGACACTAAATGTTAGAATGGAGACAAAAGAGGTTGAAATAATGACTAATATATGGGCAGATCATAACCCCATTTTACTTACATGGAAAGGAAGGAAGAAAAAGATGAGGTCGATGATGAACAATGATATTTTGAAAGATGTGGAATTTGTAGAGAAGTTAAAAAAAGATATGGAACTCTTTTTTAAAGAAAACAAAAAAGAAAAGACACCACTATAGGTTGTATGGGATACAGCAAAGGCATATTTAAGAGGCCTAATAATTTAATATTCAATTAGGAAAAGTAAAGAGAGGAAGATGAAATTAGAAAAGCTATATATAGAAATCAAACAATCAGAGATAAATCTACAAAAATGGCCAAATGATAAAAAAAAGAAAAAAGAAAAGAGTGAATTGGTGAAACATGAATTAAAATTAATGGAACAGGAAGAAATTACCCGGAAAATTAGAATGGCGAAACAAAACTTTTTCGAATATGCGAACAAAACAGGTAGATGGTTAGCATATAGACTTAGAAAGGAAAGCGAAAAACGTATGATACACCAACTATAGATAATAAAGGAATACTTCATCATCAAAGTGAAGGAAAGCAAAAAAATAGCTTTTTTTTTTTTAAAGAGCTATATAAACGAAACAATGTCTCAGAGGAACAAATTAAAAGCTATTTGGAAAAGGTAGATCTACCGAAGGTACCAGAAATGGTAAAGGAAAAATTAAATCAAGATATTACAATACTAGAAGTTAGAGAATCGATTAGAAGGCAAAAAAATAATAAGACTCTGGCACTGACGGTCTACCCAATGAGTTATATAAAGTTTTAAAGGAAACATTAGAATATCATTTACTAGAAGTATATAAAGAAGTAACAGTGAAAGCAAAAGTTCCCGAGTCCTGGTCAGAAGCATTTATAACATTAATTTACAAAGAAAATTCAGATGCCCAGCAAATTAAGAATTATAGACCCATCTCATTGTTAAATGTAGATTATAAGATTTTTGCATCAATAATTGCAGAAAGACTAAAAAAAATTCTTAAAAAGTAGATTCGTTCAGACCAAAATGGGTTTCTTCCAAATAGACAACTAAAAGAACAATTTGAGAATAATTATAAATACATTAGAATTCTATAAAATACATTCTGAAACACAACTAGCACTGATGTTTATTGACGCACAAAAAGCATTTGACAATGTTAGCTGGCAATTCATGTTTCACCAATTGGAAAAAATGGACTTTGGAAAAAAAATTGTGGGAATAATACAGTCGATCTATAAAAATCAGACAGCGAAAATCATAATAAATGGAGATCAATCGGAAAAATTTGAGATAATGAAAGGAACTAGACAGGGATGTCCTTTATCACCACTCTTATTTATACTAATGCTAGAGACATTATTGATCCAAGTACGAGGAAATTTAGAAATTAAGGGATTAAGAATTAAGAAAGAAGAATACAAGGTCCAAGCATTTGCGGATGACTTGGTATTCATTTTGGAGGAACCAATAGACTCGGGTGTGAAATTATTAACAGAAATGGAAGAATTCAGAAAGGTGGCGGGACTAAAAATCAATAAGGAAAAAACAAAGATTATGACGAAAAATACGACTTCAAAACAAAATACAGAACTGTCAGAGAAATTAGGCATACAGATAACCAGAAAAATTAAATATTTGGGGATATGGCTGACCCCACGATGTACATCCCTGAAAGAAGACAATTATAACAAACTACTACAACAAATAAAAATAGACCTAACAAATTGGAAAAATCTTCAATTATCGTTATTGGGTAGAATAGCTGCAATTAAAATGATGATTCTACAAAAAATGTTATTTCTATTCCAAGCAATTCCGATTAAATTAGACACAAAATTTTTCAAAGAATTAGATGGAACAATCTCAAGATTTATCTGGCAGGATAAAAAATCAAGAATCCCAAAAAAAACATTACAAGATACCAAGGATAGAGGGGGTTTGGGAGTACCCAATTTAGAACTATATCATCAAGCTGCATCCTTAACATGGATAAAAGATTGGATGGATTTAAAAAATAAAAGAATATTAATTATAGAAGGTCATGACCTACAAACGGGATGGCACGCAGCTATGTGGCATGATAAAAACAAAAAACATGGGTTGTTTAGAAGATACTATTTAAGAAATGCCCTTTTATTAATATGGGGAAAGATAAAGAAAAATTTATATGATAAAATTCCGAACTGGATACAAAGTATAGAAGTGGTGACAAACCCCAATGTACTAAACCCAGAAAAAATCTTGAGATATAAAGACTTATTAACAAACAGAGGAGAATTGAAGACTAAAGAGGAGTTAAGAACCCAAGGAAAGGAAATAAATTGGTGGCAATATATACAAATGCAATCAAGATTTAGAAAACATATGGAAGAATATGGCATATATAGAGAAGCCTAAGAAATGGATAAGATACTATTAGAGGAAAAAGGAAAAGTAATAACTAAATGCTATAATTGTTTGTTAAGAAAGAAAATGGGAGAAAATATAATGAAAGAAAATATGATAGCATGGGAGAAAAATTTTGGATACCAAATAAATTCAGATCAATGGCAGTTAATATGGGATAGAAACATCAAATTCACAATGTCCACAGCCTATAAAGAAAATATATATAAAATGCTTTATGGATGGCATCTTCCACCAGCAAGATTGGCAAAAATGTTCAAAAATTTGGCTCCAAATTGTTGGAAATGCGGACATGGAAAAGGGACGTACTTTCATATGTGGTGGACATGCCCGCAGGTGAAAAAATACTGGCTGAGAGTTCAAAAATGGATAGGAGAGATTATAGGCCAACCAACTGAATTTAAAGCAGAGATGTTTTTGCTTGGAATAACATTGGGGAATCATGAAAAAGCTACTATATATCTAATAACGCATATATTGACAGCAGCAAGGATACTATTCGTGCAAAATTGGAAATCAGAACAAATACCAATAGAGGAGAGATTAATCAATAAAATTCTAGAAAGCGCGGAAGTAAATAGATTAACGATGACATTAAGAAATAAAGAAGATTCAGACTACTATGTAATATGGAATAACTGGTATATATGGTTGAACAGGAGGCATGGAAACTAGAAAGAAGATATTAGGAAAAATAGATAATATGTACATCACAGTAACAGTAGTGAACATCCAGCAAGAGTCCCTCTCTGGGGGAGATGGGTAGTTCAAAAATGTGAAAAATAAATAAAAATAAAATAAGCAATGGGTCAAGAACATGAACAGCTGAACAATACCTGGTATAGACATGATCCATGCCTACTACTGAAGAAACAAACACGCATGGGCTAATCAATAAAGTAAACTAAACACCTAGCAGCAGAGATGCTGCTAACAGCCGGCTTCCACCCAGTGGGGACATAGGACAGTGCTGATTATGAAGGACCTCCATAAGAAAGCACACCATTCAACCACTGTGTTTCCCCGAAAATAATTTTTGCTCCAAAAGACGCATTAGGGCTTATTTTTTGGTTAGGTCTTATTTTCGGGGAAATGTGGTACTAAATGTGTCCGTCTGGTTGATGATCTTAACTGGAGCTTATATTGGGGGTAGAGCTTATATTACAAGCATCCTGAAAAATCGTGATAGGGCTTATTTTCCAATTGGGTCTTATTTTGGGGAAAACACGTCAATAACCTTTCTCTCCACAACATGAAAAGTCCTATCAGACTTTCAGAGTGCTGTTAGAAAAGACAAGAAGCAGTATTACAACATCTGTAAAGACATTGAAGATGGAACAAACATAGAAAAACATAGCCCCTCAAATATTAGAAGACACGTTAGCCTTATTCCTTCTCTTTGTTAGAGTAGACATACCCAATTCCTGTAACTGTCCATCATACCCTTTACCCTCCAGTCCCCTAATCATCTTTATTGCTCTTCTCTGCCCTCTTTTTGGAGTTCTCAAAACATAATGAAAGCAATTTTTTGTAGCCTCCAATAACCTAAGATGAAGTCCAGCTGGCCCTATGACCTAAATTTATTTAAATTGGTTATATTCTTATATTCCCCTTTTCTAACCTCTTTTTTCTCCAGTGTCATAATAGTGGTCAGCTAGGACTC
This sequence comes from Pseudoxyrhopus heterurus, assembly GCA_032468235.1. Classification (NCBI taxonomy): domain Eukaryota; kingdom Metazoa; phylum Chordata; class Lepidosauria; order Squamata; genus Pseudoxyrhopus; species Pseudoxyrhopus heterurus. Next base: position 13,784 of record JANHJO010006955.1, on the reverse strand, counting down.
CAATTTTCTTTGGTTCATAATAGGAATTAAGAAGCTCTGCCTTCTTGCCATCATCACTTTCTCTTTGGATTGGAGCTACACCCATGGAAATGACCTTGAATTCATCTTTGACTATATTCCCCTCCTTATATTTCCTATAGATTTCCCTTCTACTCTTAAGTTTCATTCTGTTAGCATAGTCTATCTTGAACTCTACATATTTTCTCTTTTCCTATCTATTAGCATAGTATATCTGAGCTGCAGAAAACCACTAGTTTTCATTAAAACATGTGAAAAATGTTGCTTCTTTTCACATTCTACGATTCTACATTTGGTCAATTAATTATGGCCTTGAAACTTGCAAATATCTTTATAGGCAGATTCTGTTCTTGACTAATTTAATAATATAATTAGATAGAAATCCTTCTCTCTGCTATCCCTCTTGGTCTCTGGGATTCCTATCTTTGGGAGAATTTTGACTGAAGAGAGCAGTGAAATCTCATAGCCTGGCTCTGATTTTCAGATATGGAAAGTTGGATTTAATGTCAAAAATAAAAATTAAAGCAAACAGCCTCTCTTTAAACTATCCCCAAATCTCTCCAACAGGATGGTTTCATGCATTGTTTCTTTCTCTCTACTCAGTACCACTTTCCAACATTCTCTTGTACTGCTTCTGGATGCCATTGGCATTTCCTTTTGATCCTGTCCATGTGCACATCGAATAATTGGAGCTGGAACGGGGGCGTGGCAATGCCTGGAAGCAGTAAGTTTGTGGGAAACTGGTGACGTTTGGCTTGGGCCATCGTAACTTGAACAACAATACTATAAGTAGGAATGCTAGTTATCGGCAGTGCAAAATAGATTGAGTTGGAGTGGGCAATATTTATCTTGCTTGTTTTTTTTTGCTTAACCCCTCCCCCTTTTGTATATTGACAGCACACTATGATACAATTAATTAAAGAAGCTGGCTACCATAATGGAATGACCCCAAGAGATGACTCTCCTGTGACAGAAGTCCTGAATCAAGTTTGCCCTTCTACATGGCGGGGAGCCTGTAAAACGGCGGTACAGTTGTTGTTTGGACAAGCTGGGCTGGTAAGTAGCGGTGGATTGACAACTGTATGAAGATGGCCAGAGTTAAGGGAAGGCAGGAGTGGAAGGCAGGTTGTTTAGTCCTGAAAGACTAACATAAAATTACAGCACTTGGACCTGCGGCAAAATGATGGATTCAGGGTTTCAGCCAGTTTGACCTTATTTTCTCTACTTTGCTTCTCTCAACCTCCCTGTTTCTCTGCTTTGTTACTCTTGAGATGAACACAGTTATGGTTTTCTGTTGATTTCTCCCTTTCATTTTTTTCTCCGATCTTTGCAAATATTGCTGATAACACCTCTTGTCTGTGTAGTGTAATTCAGTTTGGACTAAGTTTGCTTTTGGCAGATATAACAATATCATTAACCAACATGTTCGTCATGATCATTGTTTTGGGGAGGACAATTAACCTAGAGCAAAATGAGTCTGAGCAAAGGGTTGTACATATTTCCCCATATGGAACTAAATTTCACTAGTTTCATCTTCTTTACCACGTTTTTCCTTGAGTTGTGAGAAAAAGAGATGTTCAAGTGGGCTTTTTCTATCGGTAGCAGCTTAGTTTTGAATTTGACATGGCAAAAATATTTATATTCTTGATTTTTCATCCTAATTTCAGGCAGTTACTTTCTTACTGTGCCTACAGGGGAAAAATTAGACGTGGATATATAGGTAGTCCTTGACTTGCAACCATTTGTTTAGTGACGTTCAAAGTTACAGTAGTACTGAAAAAGTGATTTATGACCAGTTTTCACATTTATGACTGATGCAGCATCCCCAGGGTCACGTGGTCAAAATCTGGGGACTTGGCAAGTGGTATGTATTTATTTAGGAGTCATTGAGTGACTCTTGAACACCAATGTCCTTTAAGATCCATTGTTTCTGGTGTATTGAACAGAAATCCCTTTGGGTGCTTTGCAGAGCCAGAGAAGCAGTTTCAGGAAGTCTGCTGCATTGCTTCTAGTTGACTGCGCTGGTGAAGATCCTGTTTGGAGGAGGAAACATCTGTCCAGCAAGAACAATGGCTGCTGGTAGTCATTTCCCAGGCCGAGGGTGGGGAAGGTTAATTGGCTGGGATTGAGTCAAGTTCGGCTGAATGTGCTTGTTTCCCCTGAAACAGACAGTGGGCATTCTACCACTAAAATCTGCTGTCTTGGAGCACAGACAATTTGAGGATGAGATCAAAGCTTTCATGCAAGGGACCAGAGGGTGTGTGTGTGTCAAGATTTGTTTTTCCCAATCTTGTCTGGCAGTTTTAAGCAGGATTAAAATGGACCCCTTGAGTTCAAATGTTTACACCTTTCCAAAAACGCATGAAAAGGAAGATTAAATTATCAGCTGATGAAGAATGTTTTAGTGAAATGCTTGCCTCTTTAAATATATCCTGAACTTTCTTAGCTATCACATTTCATGATTAGCATTTCAGCACCTCCTCACAACTGTAAATACCATTCATATATATCTCTTTGTTTAATGTTTATATGCTCTTGATCAGTGTTTAGCTCCCCACAGGGGCCATGGTGGCTGCAGCAAAATGATTTGTTGTTAAGTTTGAAGAGGGACGTTCTAGTACTTTTAAAGTGGCGGTTGCTTACTTATTTTTCTTTGCAATTAGGTGGTTGTAGACACAGCACAGAATGAAAACAAAGAAGCTTATGCACCACAAATCAGCTTGGAAGGCTCCAGAATTGTGGTTCAAGTCCCATCAACTTGGTAATTAGAATTTGCTACTTAAGGAAACCCAGAACTGCATTGTGTGTGTGCTTCTGTGTGTGGGAAAAGTTAAGAAATTGTATTAAAAATCTCAGTGTGGTTTACAGTGTCATCAAAACTATCCTAATACAGTAATTTGTCACGCAGTTGATAATTACAGTGGTAATAAGTTTTGAATGATCTCTGGAAGCTTCACTTCACACCGAGAGCCTGCTTAACCTTTGTCAGAAGATTGTCCTGTGTCATGATCAGAACATTAATACTCTGATCATTAGTTAGTAATACTAATTAATGTAATTAGTAATTACATTAGTAACCTGGAAATATCTGATGCTCCATCTGGATTAGGTGCCTGAAAGAAGATCCTGCAACAATGTCTCTGCTGCAGAGAAGTCTGGATCCAGAGAAAATGTTAGGACTGGTAGATGTACTTTATACTGCCGTGTTTGACCTAAATCGCTGGAAAGAAGGAAGGTTGGTAGGCCTGACTGCAATTGGTACAGAATTAGCATTGTATGACACTCCTTGTTCAGTTGAAAGTGACTGTGAGAAGCTTCGTCTCATTGTTGAAGCCACTTACACTATAAATCAGAATTTCTGGGCAGCAGCATTTGACATAGTAGGAAAACCATGGTAGGTTTTTTTTTCATACACATCTTAGCTTCCCCTTTTATGGACATCTTAGATTTATATGCCTCTGAGAAATTTGCTTTAACATGTTGCTTTAAAGTGGGGGTGGGTGGAAGTGGACACAGAGAAATCCAGAGGCAAGAGGATGTGATCACTTCATAGCAAGGGACTGATCCCCCAAACACCACTATCCTGAGAGACAGACTAGATCTAATGTGTGACCTCTCCTATGGGTTGGCTCTGTATAAGTTGTAGCATGTCCATGGTGTCCATGAACTCCTGAACCACCCTTGATACCAGGTTCAAAGAAGGCAGCTTGAAGTTCCCTAGGACCATAAGCCTTGGGAAGCCCACTATCCACCTAGCCATAGGATTGTGGATTTCAGGCAGTTGCTGATATACTACAAGGAGAGAGATAAGTGAACAGAAATCCTAACTGATCCCTATGGCTCAACCTCACCTAGTGAGTCTCACATCCAGCTATGTCTGGGACAGCATACCTGAAGGCCTTTGGAAACAACCCCCAGTCTCCATACTTGTCCTGGAGTCTTGCCTAATGCCACATCCAAAATCCAAGGGGGTACATTACAGAGAGGAGACACTGACACATCTGGTTCCAGTAATAGAGCCAGGTGGGCCATTGGTTTGTGTTTTGTTCATCCCTGAATTGCATATTTATCTAGTTTTCTAAGTCATTTTTTAATCTGAACTAGAAGGTCATTTTTGTTTCCCCAGGGAACAAGCGTTGCCCTACATCCAGATCCAACTCCAACGTGAGAGCTCTGACTTTGGAAGTCACACCGACTTACCATCTGGAAACGGCAGTAAAGCAGCAGGGGGGTTGCAGAAGACTTTCTCAAAGTTGACATCACGATTTACCAAAAAAACGTCTTGTACAAGTTCAAACAACAGTGGAAATTACTCCATTCCGAATATACCTTCTAAAACCCATTTTATAGCTAACAACTCAGAGGACAAAGCAAAACTACCAAGTAATGCGGATGCACGACTGCAAAGTATTTTGAACCTGGGCAACTTTCCAAGGGTTCTTGAGCCTGCCCAGCTGATGCAGAGCTCAAACCATCACGGGGTCAATGGCCTCCTGGAAAGGCCGGAGGGAGGCATTGCGGAAGATGGTAAGGATGCCAAGGGCATGAATTTACCAACTGACCAGGAAATGCAGGAGGTCATTGATTTCCTGTCGGGTTTCAACACGGGCAAGTCCCAACAGACTTCTCCACTGATGAGAAGAAGAACCTCGGTTGCCTCTTCTTCTTCTGCTGCAGCAGAACAGAAAGCAGCTGCTGTGCAGCTGCCGTCACTACAGTCGTCATCTCACACCCCACTGCACCATCTTCAGCCTGGGCTGCCCCAGCAGCCCCATCCCCAGAAACCCCAACAGCAGCAGCAGCAGCAGCAGCACTATCAGCCCCTGCGCCAGCCCATTGGGTCGCAGCAGCGCCTGCCCAGCAAGTGGCCAGGGGGGTCCAGCCAGCCCCCAGGCCAGGCGGTTGGGCCAGGGCTGTCCTCACTGCCTCAGTGGGGCAGCCACGCCTTCTCCAACCTGAGCTCGGACCTGTATAGCCTGGGCCTTGTGAACAGCTACATGGATAACATGATGTCAGAGATGCTGGGGCAGAAACCTCCAGGGCCCAGAAACAACACATGGCCAAACCGTGACCAAAGTGATGGGATCTTTGGGGTGCTGGGAGAATTTCTACCTTTCGACCCTGCAGGTGAGTTCAACTGATCAGGACATTATTTCACAACACATTGAATGTCTCCAGATGTTTTTGAGTACCAGGGTATTATCCTGAGCTAGCGGTCTCCTATCTGATCTGCTGTAGTTTAGCCTGAAATTTTCTCTCCTCCTTTGATCTGAATTGCTCTACTTTGTTATTGTTTTTCAGCATGGTGAACTAATTTGTGTTTATGCTTTTGATAACTATTGTGAGCAACCAACAGCAGCTTGTTTTTTTTTAATTTATATACCGTCCTCTCCCAAAGGGACTCAGGGCGGTGTACAACAATAAAACCATATAAAAAACAATACGTAAGACAAAGATTAAGAACACATTCACGCACCATTGACTTCAGTTGATTTTTATGATGATGGTTTTATTTGTATTCCTTTTTCGATCAGCAAAGTACGTTTCCCTTCAGGGGGTCCATGGGCATCAGGCCATCACCGCTTCCACTACATTGGTGATCGCCTGGGCTGCTGCTTTGCTCGTGGCTTGCATTACACAAAGACAACTTGCCAGGAAAGCACTTTTCTGTGAAGTGCTGAATATTTATCATTCAACAAACATTCCGGACTACTAACTGTTTTCTTACACACACCGAGGGGTGGCTTGCTAAGCATAAAGAATTAAATCAAGGGATAATTGGGGAAGAAATAGCTGACTGATAGAGATTCCTTTTCTTTTGCCCAGTTGGCTCAGATCCAGAGTTTGCCCGCTATGTGGCTGGGGTCAGCCAGGCCATGCAACAGAAAAGGCAGGCACAACATTTTCGTCGCCCCAGCAATGCGCGTAGCAACTGGTCTCATCCTGATGACCTCCACAGGACCTGGCCCTTCCCAGAGTATTTCACAGATGGGTAAGGCGCCCTTGGTAACTCTCCTTTGCATACTGTATGTGCCGATTATTATAGAAATTAAGTAAATTGGTTTTAATTGATTGTTGAAGCTGTTTTGTTGATCCAATACATTTTATTTTTTAGATTAAATGATCATGCTGTACTTCTCTTAGGTTCAAAATGGTACATATAGATAAGCAACGCCTCTATTTTTCCTTTTAAGAGGATGAGCTCAGGATACTTAGCTAAGAATAATTCCAAACATAGGAACTTAAGCTACAAGATGAATCCTGTATTTTACCTTGCAGTTTAGTGAATTTGAAATTGTCCCTCGAGATCTTGCTCTTTCGAGATTGACTCTGAACAGGGAGTGCAAGGACTCCATTTTGCCCGGCTCCCTGGGCAGCCCCTCTTAACCCTGCCTTGCTGCTTCTTTGTAGGGAGATGACCAGCAGCTGGTCAGGGACTCAGGGGGACTCTGCCAGCTCCAGTGACGAGACCTCCTCAGCCAATGGAGACAGTTTGTTTTCCATGTTCTCAGGGCCCGACATTGTGGCTGCTGTCAAACAAAGAAGGTACGTCAAACAAGGAATGTTTGCTTTGCAGAAAAGCTGTCTGTCTTAACCTTAGTTTTCTTCCCTTGCCCTGGCAGGAATCACAGAAGAAGCTCTGTTTTGAAATTCAGAGATCTTTCCTTTCTTACTGCCCCTGAATTGATTCCCGTGTGGTGCTACCTTATATAGTCAATGAGAGGCTGAGACGGAGAGGGGGAATTCAAATACAGAAGGTTGATGATGCTTACATGGACCAGTTGTGATGCCCCTGCTTTTGCGTAGTCAGGATAATTGATGTAAAGTAATTACGAAAAGAGTGTCTGTGTGTGAATGTCTTACCTGTCCAGGTAATAAAAGAATGGAGCTCGTATGAATTGGGTACGGTCTTGTGTCAAAGGCAGTAAATGTGTTCACACAATCACTGGATGCATGAATGCTTCCCAAGGATAACTCAAAGACCTGGCTTTGCATAGCAGGTTAAATCTTTGCTTTAGATATCCAGCCAGTCATTGTTAAACATACTTGAACAAGATGAATTCTTGGCTGGGTCCAGCGAGATTGCTCCTAGCTTAGAGATGATAGGGGGAACAATTACAATTTTCCACAGTTATTCCAGAAGAATACTAGGGTACCAATTGATGGAATTCTGAAGTAGAATTCTCAGAGCACTGTGTGTAGATAGCTGGGTTGGTATCTCCACTTGATGGAATCAGTTAATGCCAGAGGGGATCCCTTCGTCTGGCATATTTGGGGGTGCCATGCCTTCTCTCAGTTTGACTATAGAATTACCGAATACAGGATTGCATAGATTGAACAGTTTTTTTTCCATTCAACTATCATGGCATTTTCCCTTCATTGAAATGAATATATGTAATTAATTTATTGCTTGTAAATCACTTTGAAGAGAGATGGGCGGAAAACAAATTTACTAAATCAACATTTTTACTTTTGGGTTTTTCAGGAAACACAGCAGTGGGGAACAAGACACAAGCACACTTCCTTCCCCGCCACTCCTTTCCAGCGTGGAGGATCATAACCAGGCAAGTAGGGCACCTCTTAAAGAGGCCGAGAGTGGAAGGCATGCATTGAATGTCGGCTTGCAGGTCAGTTTTCAAAAGCAGCCACTCGAGACAAATGGAGACTCAGATTAAGCCATTTTCTTAAACAAACTGGAATTTATTTCAGGTTGCTTACTTTTATTTATAAACAAAATGTATTATGCGGTTGTTTCTTTAGTGAATTGCAGGGATTACCCCTCTTTGTTTTTCCAAGCCAGATTTGGGGTTTGGCAGGAAAATTGTTTGGGTGGGGAGCTTAGATTGGCTTATACCGCTAGAAAACCTTGATC
>JANHJO010006953.1:5385-15755 GCA_032468235.1 Pseudoxyrhopus heterurus | reverse complement strand
TTCTTCTTTCTCTTCTACTCTCTTCCTTTGCTTCAGGTGTCAAGGGATATACAAAGTTCTGGTTCAGGTATTCATTATGTGCTGCCTGTAGGAGTTAATCACTTGGTTTAGGTTGGCTGCCTGGCCAGATGGCAACAAGTCTAAACAGCCGCAATAGGGAAATTAGCTGTAAGCAAATCACGAATACCTGCTTTCTGTAGTCCATATGGAAATTCTTTCTATAATTGCAAAACAGCATGCTCTAAAGGACTTCAGAAGTGCTTTGCATCGATCCATTTCCTATGCATTCACATTTCTTGCTCCCAGTATGAAGAAAATAATATTTTTAATGCAATGCTTGGTACCTGTATGCTATCTCAGCACCCCTTATAACCACTCTCCACAGTACATGGCTATTGAGGGCAAGTCTCTCGAATCAAATATCTCTCCTGCTGAGTGACTCTGTGGAACCATTTCCATTACCTTCTTGCCAACAGTTTGGAAGTGATCGGCAAGTCTTCTTGTTGGGGAGATTTCCCCAACTTTTCAGTGTATCTCACAGAGTTATGGAGGTCTATTAAAGTCTGTTAATCAAATTAGACTCTCCTTGTGTCAGGCAGTTCAAGACCAGCCAAGGCACCATTGGCTACGTAGCACCATTCTCATGATACACATAGAGAACAATGAATCAACATTTGCCCGAAGCCAGCATAGGTCCATTATTGAAAACCTTTTCACTGTAAAGGCCGCAGAAGGTGGGAGAAACCAGGAGTGTCTGCAGATTGTGATCCAAAAAAGTCTTCATGATGGTTGCAATGAGGTGATGGAGCTTTGGTCCCACTATTGTAGCCATCATCTTAACTTTTGGGACCACACCCTACGGATGCTCATGGAGGAGTCCAAAGGTTGTTTTGCCTTCAACTGCCGACTTAAGAAAGAGTTGCTATGTAAGCGGTTTACACAGAATTCCCAAGTTCTCACCTTGGTCTTCAGGTAAAGATCAGGTGGTGGGGAACAGGGGCTTCTCTAAAATCCTGAAGAGGCAAAGAGCCAGAAAAATCAATATTTGCCAAACAAAAATTTCCCATGAACTTTTTAATCCAGAGACTGAAGAACATCTAAAGAATAGAGTACAAAGCCTAGGAAATTCATGAGGAAACGGGGAAATTTTATTCAGAAAGGACAAGGAAGAGGAAAAACTCTCTTCAGTCTTGTTCCTTGGCTTGTAATTGTTCCACTGACTTCATTACTTGAATAATAAGCAAAGGGAAAATGTAGATAGTGGATGAGTGAAGTTGGAAGAACCACGTTGGTTGAAAGTAGAAGGACGTATCTCAGCCTGCCTGGTTGAGTCAGATGCATAATATATTCCCTAGAGATGTTTTTTGAGTAGCTGGTCTCTCTTTCTTAGACTGGTGAAATATTTAAATCAAATATTCATCCCTAGGTTTAGGAGAAAATTCATGTTATCATATTTTAATGTTCTTTCAATAGCCATCCTTGAAGAAAAATTCAAGAAAATCCCTTATTCTCTCCTTTGTGGCAATGGGTAGTTGAAAAATACAATTAATACAATGTTTCACTAGCTGGTTTAATTAAGATGCACAGCTACATTTTATATTCGCCTCTTTAACTAAATTTCCGGGTCGTTCAGATTTATTTTATGTAGAGTTTTATATCCTGTCAACATGATTCAGCCAAAGTTTTGTTTTATTGTTTGTAAAACCCACTGTTCGGTTATTAATATTTGTACTTTCTTTAAGTGAGATTCTGGTCATTGACCATAATGACAAATTGAATGGCTTTAGAGTTTTATGTAAGGACACCTGTCTTTAATTTAACTTTTAATTTTAGGCTTGAATGAAATTCCCATTTTCGTTCTATTATTTATTTCCTTATTTATTTTACCTTGGCTGGTTCTATCCCTGTGTTCCACTACCCTCAAGTGCAGTTTGGAGAACTCCTAAGATTAATTTTTGAATGGGTAAAGCCTTGGATTTATATGTTCAAGCCAAGTTTTATTTTTGCAACTGCAATTTAATGCTTTTTGGTCATCTCCAGCAGAAGAAAAGAACAGAAAAGATGACAAGTAGAGATATTAGCCTGTACAGAGCCTGAAAATCAATGTCAGAAAAATGAGGATTTTTCAAAATAATGAGGGATGAGAAGGTCACTGAAGCCAAGACCAGAAAAATTGGTATCCTACAATCTAGTGAAAAACTTAAAACTTTGCAATCCCATAACAACTCTTTTCCTCCTTTGGAATCCAATAGAAGAGATTATCCAAATCCAGCTTCTGAGTACAGGCTACAAGAGCTTTCCTCAATTCTCCTCTTAACCCCGTTATTCTTCGCCTCAAGCAGAGCCTTAGAAGAGAGAGATTTCCTGTGGCCTCTGCTCCAATTCCTTATGTGCAGTTGCAGGAATTGGGGGTGTCTAGTTTAACAAAAAGAATGACATGGGGTGACAGGATAGCAGAGTTTCGATATTTGAGGGGCTGCCACAAAGAAGAGGGGGGTCAGCCTATCCTCCAAAGCAGAAGTTGTAGATGCTCCAACACTAGAAGATTTTAAAAAGAGATGAGACTACCATTGATCTGAAATGGTATGAGCAGGAGGTTGGATAGAGGACCTCCAAGGCCCCTTCCAACTCTATTATTCTGTCATACTGTTGTTATTCCCATAGATTTTACAGCAGGAAGAAGTAAGAGCAATAAATACCAACATTTCCCCTGGAATTGTTCACTGATTATACCAAGGACGTAAGCTTTATGATCTAGAACTGAAGAATGATAAGGAGGGCTATTGGTTAACTGCTAACCACGAACTGTTGTGTGTGTGGGTTGTGAAACATTAGGAAAATATCCATGCATAGAATCCGTCTAACTACCGACAGATGTCATTCCTTGTAGGCTTAGAAAGGAACATCATGGAAGAAACATTGCTCATTGTTGGCTGCCAAATTTGGGGAGTGGTCAGAAATGGGCTCCCCAAGTGGGGCTAGAAGCAGGGGTGTCTGCAGAGGGCAAAAAAAAAATCAAAATGGCAGTGGTCACTTTGTAATTAAAGCCCTTCCCCTTTTTAATGCATGGTTGGTACCAGAGGGGTTGTGCGGTGGCCTAGAGGTGGAGCTCTCGCTTCACATTCAGGAGGCTGTGAGTTCGATCCTAGGTGAATCTGGCAACTCCTGTGACGCAGCTAGATCCAATTGTATTGGCCTGATGTTCCATTGGATTATTTTCAGCGGCGTGAAGAGGGGGGGATTTGCTGCTTGGGTAACAGCCTATCCTCCATATAATAACTACCCAGGGATCTCCACCCGGAGCACAATACCATAATCTCTATGAGGCTGAAGGATACTATACTAGGTACCAGAATTAACAGGAAGAAAAAACCATCTACATTGAAAGATCCTGTCCTTTGTGAGCTCCTTGGGTCTCTGAGCATTGATGATGTTCAACTGGTTGGGTCATGAAACATCTGCAAGAAAGCCAGCAGGATCAGAGAGCACCAAGGACCTTCATTTCAGCCCTGAGCTACCAATATTCTCATCTATTAAAACTGTCCTTTGTTGAAACACATCCGCCGTGAAGAGGAAATCAAAGCTTAATAAACAAGTTCAATTGAGTTACAATGGTAAGGCCAGTTCTAATTCACGATGCTTTGAATTGATGTTGTGAATATCCGGATTCCTTATGAGCAACTTGTCGGATCATATTTGTGCAGTGGTATCTGCACTGACGGTAGAGACGTCTGTTGCTTGTTGTCGTCCATAAAAGCTGACAGTGTGAGCTTTGATCCCCCATTACAGCTCCCCTTCTGGTTTCTTGGACCGTAGCTTTGGCTGCCATTCTAATCCTTGGTGATTCACCCAAATTATAAAATTTCTGGTGGAATGGGGAAAAGTCATTTTTTTTAATAAGCTCCCTCTTCTTTGATGGCCTTCTTTGATTCATTCATTCCTTGATTTGATTTGACACTACCTGAGTGCAGAATGACTCTGGACATCTCATTGTAGAGCAAACAGAATAAAAATATACAATGGAGGTAGTAGCAGGATAAGAACACACAGACACACACACCAAACTAAAAAAAGAGGGAAGAACAATATGGTGAATGCAGCCAACAAGACACAAAAAAATTACAACCAGGTTTCACCGAGCGGTTCTAGTCCAAAGCTGGGAGAACATCCAGGTCTTCAAGAACCTTCAAGGCACAATGAGGATCATGGGAGCCCTCCAGATCTCACAGACAACTTCATTCCCCACTCCATGATACATGAGGCACATTTCCTGAGTGTTAAATAGCAACACGGTTTGCTCAAAGGAACCCAGAGCTTGTCCAGTCTGTCACACATCTCATCCGAGCAGCCACCATGGAAGATGAGGAGTCCTTCACACAAGCTGGTCTCATGCTCTGGAGGGCTTTATAGGGGGAAACCAGCACTTTGAAATGGATCTGGTGAACCATGCGGCTTGTAAACAAAGTCATGTCAGTGTCATCCAGTGCTCTTACCTCCTTCTCCCCTGTGGCTCACAGAGGTCCATAGCTAACCAAAGAGGATTCATGCATTTTTTAGGGCAACCCAACACCATTCACAATCTAGTCACCCAAAAGCGACAATATCTGAGCACATTTGAATGACTTGAAGTCTTGGTCAAAGTTAGTATTTGGATCAGAGACCAAACACAAGTTTTGGAAGTAACACAAATACACACAGGAAAAAGTCAATAAGACCATCATCCCTCTGTTGTTGCCAGGAAAACTACACAATGTACCTTATGAGATTTACAGTCTTAAAAATCTCAGAAAAAAATGCAGGCTCCATTTCCCACAACATCTCTATCTTGTGTAAAATACACACTTGGATGCAAACATCAAACAGCTCTCAGAGTCGTCCTTGTGGTAAGCTTCATCAGTGTCGACAACTACATTTTGATGACTTACCTGCTCCAGAAGTCGGAGAACAACCGGACGGGATAAAAATCCCTGGACTGACAGAGCTCATCTGAATGAATGGCTGACAGGCTTAACAAAGCAAATTGCAGAAAACAAGAATGCCTGCCTTGTTTTTTACCAAAAGCAGCCATTTCATTTTGATTTAGGCCTCTGTAGTGAGGTGTTGTTTTTTTACTTCAGACTCTAATGATCAATAAAACCGATCAAGGTGAAGGCAATTTGGAAGGGGCTCCTTGGGGGTAAAAGGTATTAGATGACAGAAGGCGTAACGGTTAAGAAGGGCCGTCATACTTTCCCTGGGGGAGATGGAGAATTCATTTCTGGCGCTATTATATTGATAGAAGATCGCAGCACGCATTTCATCAGTCAAGGCCGAAGCACATCCCATAATGCCAGGGATAAAATCCCTCCAGCCAACCATATACAGATGCACCGAGACTTGGATAAATGCAGAATAGTTAGCGAAATGCAACAGAATCGGTTCTTCTTGTTGGAGAAGCGGATTCAGGAGAGAGTCACCATTGTTCTTAAAACGATCTGAGAGCACAAATAGATAGCAGAGGTTGCATGAGACGTTCCTCCAGTTTGCACAAGGATCTCATCAGCATTTCTTACAAATGTAATGCATGTATAGGACCGGAAAGCAAATAACAGAGTTGGAAGGGACCTTGGAGGTCTTCTAGTCCAACCCTCTGCTCAAGCAGGAGGCCCTATACCAATTCAGTCTGCCCAGTCTCTTCTTAAAAGCCTCCAGTGTTGAAGCGCCCACAACTTCTGGAGGCAAGACGTTCCACTGATTAATTGTGACCTTCTGAACTGAATATACATCTATCTTTGCATGGAGAGTCAGGCTTAAAAAATATAGGTAGAAATATTTTAGTAACAATGATTAAAGGTGAGGATCTCTTTGAGTTCAGCCTGATTCTTGTGTCTAAAGAAGTTTAATTGGTCAGGTAGTGCTAATATAATTCTCCCTTTGTATTCAAACAGCAGGAGTGGTTTAAAAAAAATCAAGATGGCACCCATCATGGTGCACTGGGCGTCCATCTTCTTTCTCTGTGTGGTGCACTTAAGAACCAGGTCATGCTTTTCTCACACTGTGGTGACCAGGAACATAAGTTTTAGGGCTGAACCCCGTGAAAGCCTCTCTGAATCATTTCCAATTAAAAGTAAAAGTTCTCAGCAATGTTTGGAGGTTTTTTGGCAGCTGCATCTCAGGAATTGGGAGCAGGGCGCAGACTTCAATTCCCCTTTTCAGGTCCCGAACGTTTTTATTTCAAATGATACAACAGCTTATGGCAGGTTTTGAAGGGACGTTGCTACAGAGATTGACACAGACGTTGGAAAGTCAAAAGAAAACATTGATTTTAGAACAAAGAACAGCATCAGATGCTTTGGGGGAAAAAATGTTATAGTGGTGTACTTGTATGCCAGTATCTTCAATTTTCATAGAGGTAGAGAACATAGCTTGAAAAACAAGAAAGCTCTTGTAATTCTTTTAGAAACTTTTACACAGTTAACTGCAGTCCTATTAAATCTGGCCCAGGTGAACATAAACCCAAAGTCATTGATATTTCTGAGGTTAGGAAACATTTTGTGCCTGTTCTTTCTCTGTCTGTCTGTTGGTGTTGTATATGGAAGCAATGTGTGCATAGAGGATACTCAGAGCTACCAGAACTGTGGAGCAAACGTTCCTGTAACCATGAGAAGGCAGCAAAGATATGGCAGGAACGAAAATTTTACTGCCATCCTGGTCTGCAGTTGTGCAGCCCAGATCTGGTGGCCTTTACCAACTAGGGTTTTGCGAAGAGTTGATGGCCATCCAAAAACTCAGAGATGGTTTCTCCTCTTCTTCATTCATCTATGATAAAGAAAAGGGCTCCCCATTCATATATTTTTCTTATCATGAATTCTGGGATTAAGAAATATGGATCTGAGAGAGGTTGCCCTGGGTATTTTTAGAATAATGTTCAAATTTTGTTTTTGAAGTTGCGGTGACTTGGGACTCTGCATGCAAATTTGGCCGTGGGCTCCTTTGGAAAATTCAGCCCTATTTTTTCCCCCACAATCCCTTATTGTCTTGCTTTCCTTAAGTTAAGAATGTTGCTGCCTTGGTGGTGTTCAAACACCGTCTTTCCGATCAGCGTGTACATTTTGCAAGCAGGAACAAAGAATATGTTGTGTATTTACGGATATGTCAATCCCATCTGTCTTTCTTCCGGTCTAATGAATTTCATTATATATCACTGTTTGGTAACCTTGGCAACCTTAAGATGTGTGGACTTCAACTCCCAGAATTCCCCAGCCAGCCTGGGGAAATACTGGTTATGAAATACTGGTATATCACAATAATAGGGCTTACTAATTACAATGCAGTGCGCATTGATGGAAGTTTCTTGGGAAAACAAGGCCCAAGTGCTTCAAGGCTACCTTATCTCGTTAAATTTATTAACACGATCTGGAGTTTGGCTCATCGACAATCGCATAAAATGTTCACGGCATTAGAAGCGATTCAAAAATTAATTGTGCAAAGAATTAGCCTCGCTTCCCCAAATGCCTCGTGTCCAAGCAGGAAAACATAGCTGAAAATGTGACCTGCCAGTTTGTCTGTTATTATTTGTCCTTTCCACGCACCCCGGTGGATTTACCGCAGCGACAGATCCCAGGTTCCAAGGTAAAGAAAAAACAGGCAAAAGTCATATTTTGGCAATTCGAAAAGTTTTCTTTCATTTTTGGTGTTCTTCTATCTGAGATATAAAAAATAGTCCTGGATGGCGGCCTCATTTCAATCAAATCTTCCTAATTCAAACCATTTGCCATCCTTCAGATTCTGCATAGAAAAATCTTTCTAAAATTCAAATAATAGGAGCTTATTATGGACCCAAAAAACCTTAAAAATGGTAATTTGCTCTCCGTGTTTTATCTGAGTTTCTTTTTTTTCCTCACTGGAACATCAGATCCTCCCTTGCTTGCAGAAATAATGAGAAGGAGAAGAGCATTGCAACTCCCCCAAAACAGAAGACAGGAAGGGGAAAAAAAAAAGGAAAACTTGACATCCATCAAATTTTTCCTCCTTTCTAACTGGGTTTATTCTGAAACAATCTGCACCCACATGGTTTGCATTGTTTGGCTGCTCTCAGCCTTACTTTGTGCACTGAATATGCTTTGCACGGGGGGGTCTTGTCCCCAATACGCGATTTAATGTTGCAGTCTGAAAAAATAGCCACCTCACCAAAATAGAGAGGAAAAATTCATTTGCATAAAACACGCATCTGCCATTTTACTTGTATAAAATCAAACCAGGGAATAATTGCTGTAAAGGAAGTGGGAAAATAAAGCAGTTCGCCACAAATTCTTCCTTTTCTGCGGATTCTGAGTTCATGAGATGCAGTGAAAGTTTGCATTGCTTTATTGACATGTGACGTTGAAGGTTTGTCAGAACTGGTTTTCCTGAATGCTAACGAAATGCACACACTTTGATAAGCTGTTCTCCTCCATCATGAATTTCAACCCAAGGTGCTGGTTGTCACCTTTAAAGCCCCACCTGGCTTGGGGCCAGGTTATCTGAAGTACCATCTTTTCCCAGTTACATCTACCTGACCCACCATAGTGAGGAGACAAGGAATGTTACAGGTCCTTCGCCTAAGGAGGTCCATCTAGTGGGACCAAGAAGAAGGGCCTTCTCCATGGTGGCTTCCTCCCTGTGCAACATCATCCCCATGGATATAAGACTGGCCTCTCCCCCTTTGACACTCTAAGGAAACGAGGCCTTTTGACACAAATAGGAACTGTGGGATCTTTGGGGGTCTCTGAGTTTGGATGTTTTCTTGCAGACATTTCATGACCCAACTATGTAACATCATCAGTGCTAGAAGGGGGTGGGGTTTAATCTCTGTTTATATAGACGTTATTGGCTTTGTCAGTGTTGGGGAGAATATTCTTGGTGGATCTGTGATCGGGATGTTGTTTATGGCTTGTTTGCCAACTCAGACAAACATCGAACAGTAATAATATTCTAAGAAAAACAAAGAATATCCAGTTGCCTCTTGAAAAAGCACCTTTGGGACGACCATGACCTGGATGACAGAGAATCTCCAGAGACAGTAATAATTTACGCACACACCACACACACATATACACACACGTTTGTATGTGCGCAAGTAATAAATCACAATGGTATAGATCACTAAAATCTGCTTTCAAAATGCGCCACAGAAAATCGCTTCCAAAATGCGCTACTAAATTTAGGAACCTTTGCAGTTAAAATGAGAAGCGTAAAAGTCACACGGGAGACTTGGGTTTCAGTTTTGAAAGGTTGATTCACCCAACAAAGCCTTTTCCTCTGCCCCCCGGTCGGTCGTTAAACCTCAATTGCATGCCTTCTTGAGACCCTCTTTGAGGAAGTCCTGGGCACCCCTTTGGTCCCCTAAGGGTCAGCGTTGTTAGCCTACGTGTGTGGCATCGATTCTTCAGGCTCTACTGAAGGGCTTCACGCTCGGCTTTCTGGCAACCGGGCCTCTTCCCTCCGAGGGACACGGTTTATCAGCGTCTGCTGTCATCGTGGCTCTTTTCGGTTTCTTAGATCTCAGTTTAGCATGGGGGGGGGAACCCCTCCAGCTGGATTGTCTGGAATCCTTTCTTTGCTCTACTTCTGTCAAGAAATGTAAACTCTAACCATTTAGCAGCAGCTGGAAGAAAAAAGGAGGGCGAAACTGCAGAATTAACAAAGGCACGGTTTGAAGTATAATAAGTAGAAGAAGGACGCAACGTTCTCGAGATGACCAGGTAGAGCTACATTTAGCCTGTGTGTACTTCTGAGAAGATGCAATTTCGGAAGTTGGCACCGCAGCACAACATAAACCAAATGTTTCCTTCATTTTTATCTGTGGAAATAAATTATACCGAGCTCTTTATCTCCCTTCTGGCTTAACCTAGGAGACTAGTTACATTTCTTTAAATTTCCCTTGCAGATTTTAAAACTGTCAGGTGATCATGACATAAATAATCGTGTTTGCTGTAGTTTTAGTTATGGGTCTCATTTCGGTGAATCAAGGAATAATAAGGTGCTTCAGGTAAAGTTTGAAGAAGAGATCAAGACTTCAATTGTTTTGGGATTTTGGAATTCTACACCTGGCAAAAAATGTGATCTTGGGTAGGTTTGTCCAATTCATTTGAGCTGGAAGAATTTTGAATAGCTCCTCCTGATGCCTTGGCAGCATGAAATGTGGCAATCTAGGCAACTAGATGCCAAAGCTCTGTACATCAGCAGCAGGAAGGATTCTGTAGGAGAAGGAGTAGCAAAACCTGGGGGTGGAGTTAAAAGAGGAATCAGCTTAGAATCTCTACGTGGCCACGTAGAAAGAGCCTTGAATGGTGCAGCGGGCTAAACGCTGTACTTAAAGTAATTAAGTTTCAGCTCCCAGCTGCCTGCAA
>JANHJO010006952.1:0-18237 GCA_032468235.1 Pseudoxyrhopus heterurus | reverse complement strand
TATATATATATATATATATATATAATAAGTCTTGGGGACTAAACATTTTTGCTTCCTAGAGAGGACTCAGAAATAAGAACAATCCTAGCAAATAGAATCTGTTGGCTAGGTAGTCACAGTATGTGCAATACATTGTTAGGAGAAACATGTACAAATTTCATATCATGTCATATATCAAAAATCAGCTCTTAATGTACCTTTCTTATAAGGGTGTTCTGTTGCCTGTATGCAATTGTTCAAGATACCTGGCTCTTAAATGAAAGAATTGATGGATTCTAGCTGGCTAAAATTCATCATCTACTTCATGAAAACATAATATTCCCCCAAACAGACTGGCAAGCTCAAGGCAAAACAAAATTGGGGTGGCAGTTGTAGTAGGAGTGATGAAATGATTTAAGTAAAAAAGAAAAGGAAAAAAGCTGTCCAGCTGCATTCATGCCAGCTTAAAAGAAAGAATAATAATATCTGAGCAACAGGTAGTTAGTTGGTTGAGCTTGAATGTATCTGATACCTGGATCAATAATGACTCTTAGATATAAAGATGGCTGAGAATGAGACAGTGAGATCTGGCATAAGGCTCCGAAGATAACTCTTGACTAAATGGAAATCTTAACCCTGGTTTTCAACACCCAAACTAAGAGCTTTATCACATTATTGTAGAGATAGAAGTAATTAATTTTTTATTCCAATTCCCAAATTTTGGAATAATCTGTTTTTTAATCACATACTTAAACTCATATAGCTGAGGCAATTTTTTTTTCCCCCAAATGCATTTCAGAATCCTGTTCCAATTCCAGAGTTTCCTCAAATTATTGTAAGACAAGTAGAGCTGGTGAATAAATAGTAATTAATTCAATCTCATATTGGTATCCATTTATCTTAAATTAGCCTTCCCAAACAAGTGTATTCCACTAGATCAAACTCCTGGCCCGTGAGCCGGATGCATTATATGCTGGTCATGCCCACCCCCGGTTTAGCGAAGGGGAAAAAAGTTGTGATACATCACGTGATGACAATGTGTCATCGCGAGTTTGACATCCCTGCACTAGATGTATTCCACTGGAATTGTCATATGTGCAGGCAGGGAATTTTGGGAATTGCAATACAACCTACCTCAAAGGTTCTAGGTTAACTTAACTTATAAACAAAAAAGGGAATTGCTTTGCAACATATTCAAAAGTGTCAGACAAAATGAACTATTAACCATTCAAAAGTGTCAGACAAAATGAACTATTAACCATTTTCATTTCAGAGATCAATGGTAGAACTTACTTTACAGTACATATATAAAGGAAGTATACTATAATTACATTTCATCTTTGTTTCTTTTTTTAAAAAAAAATTCATCCCCTACTCTCTGCCCCAGCTGTACTGATTTGAAAAGGTTCCAGCATTTCACAGAGTGTGCAATTGCTCACCAATTAGCATGATCAGAAAGGAACACTTCCAGGAGATTGAGTGATGAATATTCCATCAGCATTTTCTCAAGGCCAAGGGAATGACAGGAAATTTCATTTAATCCTGTTTCTCTTTGCTTGAAAAAAAGTCTGAAGTTTTAACAGAAAAGAACAGATCGAGTCAAGTTTAATTCTGCATATTTATAGATACCAGAACTTGAACTGAACTCCCCAGACAAATCATATTGCCTTTATTTTCATTTCATTTTGCAAATACACCAAATACATTTGGCGGGGGGTGGGGGAAGAGTTATAGTACTGCCATAAATTGTAGAGGTACTGGTAAAAATTAGATAAGGCCTATAAACCACTGCAAAGGTAAGTGGTAAGTGCTGTGCTACTTGATTGTGGATGGACAATTAAACATGAATTTGCAGTGAAATATAAAAAAAAGCTATACGTGCAGTAAGTTTATCACTCTACAAAAGAAGACAAGATTTCATCACTTCTGGAATGGAAAATATTTCACAGCATAGTACATTGCAGTGGGAATAGGAATTTCTCCCCCTCCACTGCTAACTTTGGTATATTATTTTTACTTTAGTAATAATGTAATAATTATACATTATTATTTTCTTTTAGTGAACACCTTAATCTATTTCTTTTCCTGCCACAACATGTGAGTGATAATCCATTCAGGTTTTGTGCTGATTAATTCATTAATATCCCTGAAATACCACTGCTTCCTTAGAGAGATATTGCTTATATAACTACAACTTACTGTACTATTATTTTGAGTGGTATTGCAGCAGAAGGAAACAGAAAGGTGAATTTTCTCCAACTGAGCATAAAATGTGAAAAAGTAAGGGCAATAAATACTTCTAGTATTTTTTTTCTTCTTTCTTGGTTATTGCTTGTAATCTCACCCATGTGTACCTTATTTATTTTGTATCTTTTAAGGGAATGCAGTCATAAAGCTGCAAACTCTGGCCATATTCTTGTACAGCATCCTACCAATGGTACATGAAACAACAACATAGTTATTGTCATAGTCTCACCTTTCCAGAGTCAATTTTCAGGATTTACTGATACATCTCCAGAATCTCTTTGGGGCTGAGCTGGGCTAAAGCAAAATTACATTAATTCATAAACTTAAGATGTAGATTCTTTTGAGCCATTCTGAAATTCCAAATATAGATCTTCAAAATAGAACTGAGTTCTAATGTTAAGTATTTCATAATAATACATTATATCTTGTTTCATGAGCATAGCAATTAAAAAGGTGTTGAGTAGGATCTCTGCTACTTTCTTCTAGTGTTATATGCTAGACAAATGCATTAACTTTTATTTTAAATCCTCTAGCAATAGGGTTAAAAAATAATCAAAAAGCACAACTACAAGTTATTTTAGCTGAAAAATAACATATTCTTTCAATACATTAATTGGTTAGCAGGACAATCCTGCTTTTAACTGAACTCTCAGTTTTGGCCCAATACTAGTCTCTCATTCATTTCGATACATTGGATTTTTTTTTCCTCAAAGAAAAAGATAATTTGAGAGCAATTTCATAAGTAAAAGAGGTTATTTCAGCTATTAATCTGGTCTTGGAAATGGGGAAGCAATAAGAAAACTAGAGCGAAATTTTGGAAGGAACAGTGCTTAGGAAGGGGGGAAACATAAGAAGTTCCAAATAATTCCACTGATTTTGTTTGGAATAAGTTGAAATGGAAAGAAATTCTAGCAGGCTTTCAGAATTCTCTTATTCTAGGACAATAAAGAATACAACAAACAAACAACAAACAAATAATATTCTGCAAAATAAAGAACATCCCTGGAATCTCTGCTATGCCTATCCTTGACTTCCCCTATCTTAAAAGGCTGACTCTATCATGCAACTGGAGGTCTTACACTTATTGAGTAGCCAAAGAGCTTGTGTGCTACTTGAGAGTCCTTCACAGCAACATCACGATTTCCTCCGTCTGCACATCTCCTTGGTTCCCATTCTTTAATTAAATTTCTAGGGAAGTCATCATAGGGGAATTCCTACAGGTTTTTTAAAATAGCAAAGCCACCATAATTGCTAAGGAGCCCTGCCCTTGAGAATTTTTTTAAATTTATTTTTTTAATCCCACCCTTATTATTTTTATAACTAACTGCTAATGAATTATCTTCTGGGCAGAAATTTAGAGAAATGATGCACCAATTCTCTGCCTAGAAATTGGTTAGACAATTTCTTCTGTAAAATGGTCTTAACGTTTTAACCAAAATATTCAAACAAAATTATTTTAACTACAGAAGAACACAAGGTGCACAGGTTTAACCCTTTATTTTTAAATTACAATATTTGATTTCAACTTTTTTCATTAGGAAAAAAGAACGAAGCAAAGGTTTCGTCCCCAGCTATTTTCTTCCATCATTAGCACTAATTACATCTTCATTAAGAGACTGAATAGCAACTGACAGTTATTGAAGTGCTAATTGCTTTTAATTTAATTCAACTCAGTGCCTGCACTAAAGCAAGAAGGACCTTATACAGTATTTAAGAACTTCCTCAAGCAAGAAAAGGAAGAAAGCATTATTGGATCTGCTTAAAGAAGTGATGACTCTTAACTTCAGCTAAAATTAGAGAACAAATGAGGTAACATTTTACAGATCCCAAAAGAGTGTAGAAGAAAAGTGTTTAATAATTGTCTATATTAGGTAAGTACAACAAGGGAAAAGATACATAGCAAATTCAGATAGCTAGTCATAACTGAATATGATGATAGATAGAAAATAAGATGATTGAAATAATATTGTGGAAATACTCCATGACATCAGGAAGAAATTAATTTTGGTGAAGATTATGCTATGTTCAGCCTTGGGATCATCAGTGTACTCAGTTATACATTTCATTCAAGTGACAAGTAGAAGATGCAGCTGAAATTCTGTCCTAGTGACTGGAGGTTGTTAAGGTCTGAATGAGAATAAATAGTCAGTCTCAATCCCAAAAATATAAAGTAATTGTGGGTCTGGAAATCAACAGAGTCCAGTGATATTCTACCTGTTATCCCAGATGGGCTTGTGCTGCCCTATACAGAGTTTACTTCTATTCTAAGAACCTCTTGGATTTGATGGAAGAAAATAGTTGGGGATGAAACCTTTGCTTCCTTTTTTTTTCCTAATGAAAAAAATACTTGCATTTGATCAATGCAAGTTAAGGAGCTCAGGGGGATTTTTTTTTGTAGAACTCTATCTGGCACATGAATCATGCTATTTCTAGACTGGGAAGCTTGATCACGTCATATCTGATCATCTCTAAACTGGATTATTACAATGTGCTCAATATGGGACTATCTTTGAAGATCAGTTAGAATTGATAGCTACAGCATGAGTTCAGATCTACAGATCTGAATCCAAATCTGTCCATTCCTAAACATGATTACCAAACAGTCTTAAAATATAGGTAGTTATGTCACCAGGAAAGCTCCATAGGCATCCAATGTCTTGATCAATAATAAAATCTCACAAGCCTAAAACAAAAACAAAAAGTGCTGGAGAACTGTCAGGGATGGGGGAATTTAAAAACACATACTATCATCATACTGACCTTGGAAACTTAGCATCATTATCTATGCTCCTAGAGAATGAAACATAATTTTGAGAGGGGAAAGATTGTTTTTTTTAAATTGTGCATTATATAAACAAAGGACTAACCTATTAGGAAAACAGCACAAGTACTGATTTCAGTAAAGCTGTAATATATAACCAAATCAGTTACTTATGAACCCATTTTTACTTGTTTACTGAATTAATCTGAAGATTTTAAAGATCTGCACAAAAGTGCGTCCAATTGCATATTTTTCAATGTAATTAATGAAAATATGCATTTTGGAGAAGCATGAAATGCCATATGTTCTGATCAGTATATTAATCTAAGACAGGGGTGTCAAACTCACGGCCTGTGGGCCGATGAGTCATGTGCTGACCCCACCCCCGCCCGGTTTAGCGAAGGGGAAAAAAGTCCCAATACGTCACGTGATGCTGCTGTGATACCGCGAGTTTGACATCCCTGATCTAGGAAGTAAATTTCAAATGAGTTCCTGTTGAAATTTAAATATCAATTTAAATATTAAATTGATCATGTGTCTCTACTTTGATATACTCCTGTAGTGCATATCTTACTATTTATGGATCAGGGAAACTTGAATTTTTTTTTTTTAAAAAAGTCTAATGCAATAGCTATATTAAAACCACAGGAGTAGTGAATAAGTGCTAAGTAAACAAATTAGCTGTTTTCTACTGCTAAGTCTCTGAATTGCTCTCCCCTTGCTTCCCATGCTAGAGATGAAATTGGCATTTCAACAATCCCTCCACCGATGCTTATCTCCCACAGCATGTCCATCTAAGTCTAATCTAAGATTCTAAAATGATTGTATGCACAGGAAGAATGGAAGATTGCTACCTAACTGTCCATTAAATGAAGATCTATGAGCTTCAGTAGGAAAATGCCACTCACAACAAATTAAAGTATAAGAGAGGATATTGCTAACAAAATGCATTATTGAAGTTGACACAGGCAGTTCTACAACTTAGGTAGGAGGATAATACTGGGAAATGATTTGTAATAAATGCAGCCAGTCAATAAGATTAATGATGGCAGAAATAGTATTGCACAGTGGTTAGTTTTCAATAACTTAAGGGTAATAGAAATTAATTTCAAGTTGATTAAGAAAAACAAACCTCTGCCTCAAATATGGATACTTGCTGAAGCATTCACACTATATGAAGTCAGAATACAACCAACTATGAAGTGAAATGAGAAATACACACCAATAATTAATATTAATATATAGCCTATCAATCTTTACACAGAAGTTTATATTTTCATTATCCAGTAGACTGAATTTTCTTTCTTTCTTGCCTTTTTTGCAATGGAAAATAGAAAAGAAAAGAAGATATATTAATATTGAAGATAACTATATATTTAACATTACTGAACTGTATATCCTGTAAATTGTTTAATTAAACTAAGCAATTTAGTTCATAAGGCATATATTCTATATATTATTGATGAAATTCTAAATAAAGCCAAATAATTAAACTTATACATGACTGCACTATACAGATATTTGACACATAACGTTTTCTTTCTCTCTATCAAAGCAAGTTGATACATGTGAAATCAGCCACTTAAAAGCTCTGCTTTTATAAATGCTAAATAAAGTGTATTTAATTATCACTTCCCCAAACGCTGCCCTTGCCTATTTGTAAATATGAGCAACCTCATCTAACTACAGGTAGTCCCTGGTTAACAATGGTAATTGGGACTGGAATTTTTATTGCTAAGCAATAGTCCTTGTTGCCATCCTTAACTGAATCCCATCAGATCCAAACCATTCCTGACTTAGTCTCTCCCAGCCATGAGCCTGTGGAAGATGAGGGACTGCCTTCTCTGCAACTCCAACCAATCTACTTCCACAGGCCCTGCGGTTATGTGCTCCATCGGTCCTGCTGGCCTCCTGCCCTGCCACCTCCAGCTGATCTTAATTATTTTTTTCTTCCTGTTACCAATGAGGCACATTGGCTTAACCCTTCATAAGGTGCTGCAGACTGTAGCAGGCCTTTCCCCCATCCAAGGTTGGCTGTGTGGATTCTATTCCAAATTTCATGCAGTCTTCTCACAAGGCTTTGGAGCAGCTGTCTTATGAACGTCAGGTGCACCTTTTTAGAAAAGACAGCTTGGGGTAGCAGGCCAGCAAGATGGGTGGAGTGCAGGGTGAGCAAAGTCTGGATGTTAGGGTCAGCTGGAGTCCAGGGTAGAGGCATCGGAGTGCAGGGTGGGAAAAAGGCAGAGAACCTGGGGAGTCAAAATGCCCCTATGGCTGTAAGTCTGGAGGGCTGCAAAGTGCCTGAATTTTGATCATGTGCCCGTAGAGCAAGGGTGTTAAACTGGCAGCCCGCGGACCAGATGTGTCATGCGCAGATGCGTCACACTCACCCCAGCTCTGCAAATGGGAAAAACATTGTGAAGCGTCACATGACGGCAATGTGACACCGCAAGTTTGACACCCTTGCCGTAGAGGCATTCCAATACTTATAACTTCGGGAACAGGGTGTGTAATAACATTGGTTCAGCTGCTATAACTTTGTATATTCATTTAACAAATGGTCATTAAGTGAGAAGTGATATAGTGGAACCACCAGTTGAAGAGGAAGGAAGGGTCCCCACCATGGTGAGTAAAGAGACATTCAGCATAGAGTCTGTTCAGGGGAGGACAAACACAGATCAAATATCTTCTGTTCCCCAAGGAAGGAAGACAATTTGGAAAGATTCTTGTAATATAAGTGATCAACAATAAAAAATCTATTTGAGCCTATCCATGAGTGGTTCTGGTTACTTGTGCCTGACAAGTATCTGCATATAAAAATTATGAGCAATTTATTTACAGTTGTCATTTTCTCATTATTTTTTGAAGTTCCTAAATATAGTCTGTCCTGTAATCCTATCACATTTATCAGGGAGGAAGTGCCTTCAAGTTAATAAAGTGTAACAGTGCAATCCTATGCATATTGATTCAAAGATGAGTCAATATGCATAGGATTGCACCGTTACTCTTTATGATCTGCTATGCTCATACTATAGGCTGAACGCTGATCCAATGACTAGTTGGAGAATAAAAGGGGAAAACTCTTGGAGGCCACTCTTGGAATAGGTAAAACGAATATTTTTCCCCTGAAAAAAATGGAAGGTATTTGAAACCAATGAGGATTATGGTGATGGTACAGCTGTCCACAATTTGCAGAGCTGTGCATTACTGACAATACAGAGTCAGTCTGAAACAAAGTTATTTTGTAAAGAGCTAGTTTTTCAAACTTGGCAATCTTATATTGTGCACATTTAAACTCCCAGAATTCCCAGACATAATTCCTAAAGCAGAAAACACAGCTGTAGAACAAACTTGTATGATTATCAGTGTTGACTTTGTTAGAGAAAAATAGAATTGAACAGAATTGTTTAGAATTTGATTGTATTGATTAGAGAGACTGGAACTGTTAAAGAAAAATGAAATTACTATTATGAAGCACTGTTTTTGTTGGGGGGGGGGATTAGAACTAAATTCAATTACAAATCGCAATGAAAAGGATAGAGAAAGGTTGTTTGGATTATATGATGAGCTCTATGCTTAAGTGAAGATAATGCACTATAATTTCTTTAGCATTTCCATCAATGCTGAATTAACCTTCCTTTGGGGGGTTGTATTTAAGGGTTTCAGGAAAATCTACACTGGCTTCATTTCATTACCTATATTCCAGAAAGAATGTAGGAATATTCTGAAGAATAGCTTCAAAGCATTTGTACTGGGAGAAATAAAAAAGAATAGGTTTGGGAAAGATGGCAGTTGAGGACACCTTTCAAGAAATAACTTTCTTCTGGTCCATTTCTTTCAAAATCAAAATGGGAAGAATATATGGTTGTCATCTCTTTCCTTTTCTCTCTTGTTTGTTCAAATTTTTGCAATTCCATTCTACCCTTGCAAGAAAAAAACTGATATTAAAAAAGTCTAACGCATTATCATGGATCCCTTATTCAAGTAAAAAACAAAACAGAGGAAAGGAAATATTAGCAGTCTGTTTCTATGGAAATATAAAACAATGTTTCCTGTAGCTATGGCAACCAAGCCTTTAAAAAGCAATAACCTAACCGTCAAAGAATACTGGTGCCCATATATCATTACTTTTGATGATTCCAAGTCATGAATCAAATTATTCCTTTCTTCTAATCTTAAACAGATTCTTAGCAAAAATTTGGGATATATGGCTACTTTCTATTTTGTCAATTTCAAGCTACAGTATTGGTAGAAAATGTCATAGCAGCTTAACAAGTGAATACAGATGGTCCTCAACTTACAATGGTTTGAAGATACGATGGTCTCAGAAAAAATTACTTAGGATGAATCCTTGCAATTACAACCATTGTACCACTCTCACGTGATTGCAATTTCAGCACTTGGCAAACTGGCTCACATTTACAATGGTTACGGAATCTTGCAGTCACATGATCACAGTTTGTGACCTTTCCAGCTGCCTTCCAATAAACAAAGTCAACTGAGAATCAACCATGTGACTCATTTAATGACCATGGCAAAAAATGGTCATAAAAATCACGATGACTCCTTTAACAACTGCATCATTTAGCAACTGAAATTCCAGTCCCAAGTGTGCTCATAGGTAGATGTATTATGATCAGCAACTGCTTTCTTGGTTCTGTCGTTGGTCACTGTATTATTTCACAATTACTTCCCTAGAAGTCAGTGACTGAGTTATAATGATAATTTCATTTGTTTTTGTCTTAAACTGCATCAAATACTTTACATATGAGAGAACGGCCTTTATATCTCCTACTAAAAAATGACCCATGTTGTAATAAAAGAGTGACTTCAAACAGAACCTTTCTCTCCATATTAGCCATAAAACTACTTATTCTGAACCTACTGGTAGCATAATAAGACCTTTGAGCAATGGAGACTACTTTTAGGTTTCATAGGTAAAGTAGACATGCTCTAATGCACATTTTTATGCTGCCAAATATCATCTTCCATACTGAATTTGAAACATATAACCCAACCCAGAATGAACTCTCCACCATGAAGTTTATTATTAGAAATGGAAATTAGACCTTGGAAATATAGAATGTTACTGCTATTGACAAAGAGAACTAAGAAGGGGCCAGGCATGATTTGATAAAATAGGATATCAAACAATTGTCATGCCTATTTACTGTGAAAATGCAAACTGTATTGATAGACTGCATGTGATTAGTACCACAATCTTAGGTATGGGAATCTGTCTATAAAATATAAAACTCATCTTTTATCCCATGTATAATAAAACTATTATATTATCCCATGTAATAAAATGTACTGCAAACTTAAGTCACTGACCTAGTTGATTGGGAATTCTTCTTTGGCTCTTTTTACACATCAGAGCCAAATAATGACAATAGTTATAAGTAACATTGTCAAAATAATGTTCTGATAGGTCTTTCCTCACTATTTATTCATCTGCATGGCTTACTGTCCATTAACTAATTCTGAATAAATTGATGCTAGAATATACCAGCTGCAAAGATCTCTAATGAAACAGTTATTAATCTGGAAGGTCTCTGTTTCTGTTCTGGCCCTAATTGTCCCTTATCTATCAGTTCTGCATCTAAATTATTATCTGTGTTGGACTATGCATTCACCTTCCATTTATGTACCCGAAGGATGACCAACATCTCTTGTGCTTTGTACCAGACAGCCAGGAGCAGATCCTTGCAGATATTTTGTTTTAGTGAGATAAGTGCCAGTATTCTCAGATAACTCACAACTGATAATAAGAGCTTCTGGGAACCAAGGTATCAAAGAGATTTCCCACCCTGCTAAGCACTAGTGGCATCTTAATTTTTACCTGCTCTTCCTACAAATAATAGTTGCAATATTCTTCTAAACATTCTTCTAAAATGCTTGGTAATACATTTCTTTGAAAACTGCATGGAGTCATCTGAACAGATACAATTGAGGTTTTTTTTTTAATGTTCACAGAGTTTTGCCTTTATGCTGTAACTCAAGGGTAAAGCTTTATTATTTTTGTAGTTTTACAAGCAAATACCTTCATTCTGCTTTGCCTTTTGGTTTGAAATGGACGTAGAATAAATCAGCTACACTGAAGAATAAAAAATATACAGAGGCTGGTTAAAGAAATCAACATCTAGTACCTTTATCATGCCCCCCCCCACTCCATCCGTTAAAGGCTAGGCCTGATATAGTACACCACTGAAGTATTTTATAAAGTAGAAAAATAATTATTTATATATGTATTTGATTATATATTCTGCTGTTCCATCAGGAATCCAACATGGTTTTACTTTATCCTCATTGCAATCATGTGAGGTAGGTTTGGCTGAGGGACAGGAACTACTTCTAAGTTACCCTTTGAGTTTCCATAGCTGAAGGAGAACTTGATTTTAAGTCGCCATGCTACCGTAGTTATGTAACATTTCAGGACATATAAGAGCAGATTCACACAGATTATTAAAGATCTGTTGGCTTATAGCAGAGTTCATCATCTTTCAGGTTCTTCTCATTAAGCTGAGTACTGTACTTAAATAAGCAAGAAATGGTCTGCTCTGCATATTGATAGGAACTGGGAATTCTAACTTGTGCTTCCCAACGATCAAGAATGAACTGTGATACCTAATTATAGCTCATGAAACTGAAGAAGTACAATACATAAAGTGCATGAACTGTAAATACAATACATAAAATGCATTAAAAAAATACATAAAGTTTTTCTGGTTTACTTAAGTGCTTGCCTTCCTGGAAAGAGCTACATGAGATGTGAGTTTTTGGTGCTAATTGACAGGATCAATGCCAGTAAAAACACTTCACAGAGAAGTCTAGATACATGCAAAATTAAATTGTGAGTCATTCTTTGTTTATTGGGAGGAGCTATGCAAGAACAGTCTACAATCTCAGCTTGGAACTCCTTTCTTAATGGCATATCCAGTGAGTGGGGAAAATGACCAGAATTATAAATAGATAATTGGCATTAAAGCTATATGAACAAGGACAATATTCAGAACAGTTTCCAATCAATATTGCTTATTAAGCATAATGTTAAAAAGCAGTTTCACAGTTCACTGAAAGGAAGTACTAAAAAGGAGACTGAACAAATATTTTGGTTAAATACACGGATTATAGGTTACAGTCAATGTGTACACTGTTATATCATAATTTAAGATTTTATATTATAATCCCATAATTCAACATAAAACCACTAAGGGTAAATTAAATATATACCAAGAACAAACTTCTCTTTAAAGGAATATATTCATAAGGGCCTTTGAACATGTAGAAAATGATTTTATAATCTCAAAATAAGTGTCTTCTACAGAATGCATTCTCAATTACAATTTATTTTTTAGATCCTTTCTTTCTTGCTTTGTACATGTATTCATCATTATATTCCTCAAAGAATGATGGCAAAAATGAATTGTAAAGGATTCTATTGAAGTGGCCTTAGTTGTTCAGATTCACAGATTTGGTCATTATGACAAGCTCAGCAAAATGAGGACAAATCCTTAATGAAGTCTTGGTACATCCAGTTTATGTTCTGTTTTCACTTGGCTCCCAACAACTACAATAATTATGCCTCAGGTTTTAAACATCAGCCTTGAATGTTGAAGGTAGGTTTCAAATACTTATAGAGCAGGGGTGTCAAACTGGTGGCCGCAAGCCAGATGCGTCATGCGCAGGCCATGCCCACACCAGCTCTGGGAATGGGAAAAACATCGCGAAACATCATGTGACGGAAACATGATGCAGCAAGTTTGACACCTGTGTTATAGAGAGTCTGTCTGGGAACCATACAGGCATGTAAAAATAAGCTGTGTGGAGTATTGAATAGTGGGGACAAAAGACAGCAAAACCTAAAATAATCTGCACACAAAAAAGTAACAATTGGCTTCGTATAATTCTGCCATAGTAAAAATATTGCTGCATTCTTTGATTAGCAGAAAATAGTGCTCTTTCCAAAACCGATAGATCAAACATATCTGACAAATAGTTCTTGACATCTGGATTAATGTCACATTTTGACTTCTTAATATAATTATTTTACATCTCCCTGCTCAATACAACCATAATTCCTGATAAAGTCAAATTCCAAAGCTTTGGTTCAACAGGTGGCAACATTTAGCCATTTCTCACTGATGTCAAAAGCTAAGCAGAGTCAGACCTGGTTAGAGGCTTCCTGGAAGTCTCATGGCTGTAGGTTGTGTTGGGAAGGAGGGATCTGAAAATTCTGTATTTTTGTGAAAGTTACGTGATTCTGCCCATATAGGCAGAATCAGGAGTCAAGCTTGACTGAAGGGATTCTTTTCCTTGACTTTCATTTTTACACTACTTTTTAGGTGATGCAGAAAGTTCTGCTTTAGACATGCATTTGTCATTATTTCGCTCTTGAGTAAGGAGGGAGCACTACATTTCCTGGTGCTGGGTCTTCTGTCAAATTTTTCATTATCAGATGGCAACCAAGCTTCAATTTTACTTCCTTGCAGTATGTTGTTTAACTGCTTGGCAACTAGTATATAATATTATCCACACTTTATATGTGATTGGTGATGGGGATTTATAGCTACAGGTAGTTCTTGACTTACAACTATTCATTTAGCAATTATTAAAAGTCATGATGGTGCTAAAAATGTCTGGTCCCCGCAGTTACAATTGATCCTCACAGTAATGACTATCATACCATTCCCATAATTATATGATTACAATTTAGGTACTTGGCAATAGGCTTGTATTTAATTGAAGTGTCTAGCAGTCACATGTTTATGATATGCAACCTTCATTTCTGGTTCTCAGTGAATAGGTATGCACTTACAATCACAGTGTTTGCTTAATGACCACAGTGATTCACATTGAAAAAAATAATATAAAATTGGGTCTGACACAACTTATGACTACAATGCTTTACAGCAGGAATGCTGTGCCCAATTGTGGCCTATAGGTTGAGGACTATCTTACATGTGGTGTAATAGTTAAGATGTACTAGGAGTGGGGAGATCCACATTCTAATATTTCTTCAGGCACAGAAGGAAGCACCAAGGTCTAGCATCAGTTCTGGGACAAATTGACTGATAAACCAAATCTCTGAGTAGCTTTGTTATAACAACTAGGTGAAAAATTACAAAAACAAGAGAACGTTGCAGTCATGCATGACAAATGCTAAGAAGAAGAACATGATATATTTCTTAAAAGGCATTAACACTTAAATCATACCAGAGCTATCTATAGTTCATTTAGAACCAACATTAAGACACAATGCTTAACACAAAAGTCATATTCTCTTGTGAAAGATACTAGCTTTGTAAAGTGCACAAAATCCAGAGAGTTTCATGGCCCAGTAACCCAGTAGTCATGGTACTGTTCTCTTTTACAGTGAATGTGAAAGTCTGCTTTTAAAATCTAGCAGCATGTTGTCCTATGTATTCCTCTTAAAATCAAAAGTTAAATCAGCTTTGGAAGGCCCCATGTGGAAATGCAGTCAATTTTCCAACATCTGCAAGTACTTAGTACAGCTTCTGGAAGAAAATGAGTTTTATATGATCAAATCTAAGGTGAATTGTATTCAAATCACTGGTTTTAAGTGTGATTTAAATAACCAATAAAAATCTTTGATGGTACCATCTGTGCCTTTTAGCAATTTTCCTACAAAAAGATTGCATTCCCACTGAAAGTTAGAATACTTAAAATTGAGCAGTGAATCATTCACAATCAAGCACAACCTGTTTCTGACTGATTTTGTGTTATAGGAAAGCAAATATGATATCATTTTACATATTTCTAAAATAATGAAGTCTAATACACAAATGGACTGCTTTGCTTCCAAACTATGTATACATTCAATTACTAAATTTTAGTTAAGCTATTTTTAAGAATCCTTGAAAAGAAAGGATATAACTTCTTTACATAGAAGTTATATAGTAAGGCTGATATAGGATTATTTGTTTGAGAGAGTACAGTAAATACTCAGAAGGAAAATAATTTCCAGTTGTTTATCTGAATAACAACTTGCATGTATGATTAATCATGCAAAATCAGGCCATAGATCAAACATATAGCATCAAAAATAACCGAAATGTAAAGATAACAGATTACTTTAAAAACCTAAGTTGCTGCATCACCACTTCCTCCTGCAAGCGTGGAGGATTAAGTCAACTTCTCCATCCCCTACAGCAGGGGTCCCCAACCCCTGGTCTGTGGACCAGCATCGGGCCACGGAATGCCAAAAACTGGGCTGCACAAAAAACAAAGCCCCATCCGTGGGATGCAGGCAGCATATTACACCATGCCCCCTCCAGTCCACAGAAAAATCTCTCTCCACAGAACGCTGCCCTACAGTCTCTACCACTAGTAGAATTTAACCAACCTTGAATACCTTTGAAAAGATAACAAGGTCAAAACTGAAATCCCACAGCTGTAGACTAAATCAGTAAAACATACAAACGAATAAGCAAGTAATAAATAAATAAACTAACAATGCCCGAATAAGCAATGGCAAAGATCTTTTGTATTACTGACAAGAAAGTTACCTGGGCACTCCTATGCAAACATCAGCAATTTAACATGATTTACAGAAGTTAGCTTTATTCCCTATATTAGAATGTAGATCAGAAAAATAATGAGTGAGGTGTTACTAACAAGTTGGAAAAGCTATCTAAAGTTAGTTTTGGCTAACTGTTGGTACTTAGAATTCTGAATAGTAAAACATGTTGGCAACTTCCAAAATCTGTTCTATCATCTTTTTTTTTTAGGAATTAATCACATTCTAACAAGCTTATATAGATTCTGCATAGGGAGTCTTTACTGGAAATTTTATTTGAATTAGAATGAGGCAATCAGGTTAGGACTGTGTGTCTCCCTAATTATGGCATCCTTATTTTCCAAGAACCTTTTATCTTAGTGAGCTGTAAATCTTTTAATTTCCCAAGGACTACTGACATTTTAAAAATCATCTGTAAGCTTGACTTTTTTATTGTCTTCTAAAATGCCACAAATGTTTTGATTGTTTCTAATGATTTAGAATTATAATTACTTTTAAAACTGGTTTAGAAGATACAAAGTATTCCAGTTCTGCTCCACTATTCTTATGTATAAATTTACAACAACTTTATAAATTTATTAGGTTTCAAAAGGTTCTGAAAAAATACACTGTAAATGCATTTTTCCAAAATTCTTTTGATTTTTCTTCTTTAACAATGGTTTTGAGATATTTCTAATATTTTTAATAATAAGAAGTTATGAGAACTTCATCACTGGAAGCTTTCAAGAAGAGGCTGGACTGCCATCTGTCAGAAATGGTATAGGGTCTCCTGCTTGGGCAGGGGGTTGGACCAGATGACCTACAAGGTACCTTTCAACTCTGTTAATCTGTATCAATATCTAATATAGCTTGATCAAATGATTTAAATTGTTTACCTAAATATTCACCTGAATTCAGCTGACTTGTCCCAATTACATTGACCCATCCCACCAGGTCAAGCAGAGGGGGCATGCTATGAATTTGCCAGACAAAGAATTTTGACTGACAGGATCTCGGAGGACGGTCTTCTCTCAGTTACCCCACCCTTTGGAACATCTTACTTTCAAAGGTGAGGCTTTGGTTTTTTTTCCAGAAGGGTGTTAAGATTAGTTCTTCCAATTAGTATGAGGGACTAAGAGTGCACTGAAACCCTGAGGGTGGCTGATAGCTTGAGGGCATTTCTTCTACTTTGTAAACTTTGTAAACTTTTATAGTCTTTTGAATGTTTTAACTTTGATTTTTGTATTTACCTGTAAATTTTAATCTTAATGTTAAGATCTCGACTAACGAACCCAAACAAATCAGAACTCTTGAGGTTGAGACCTTCCTCTAAGAACTTCTTTATTGGGTACATCATATCTGCAAGATCAAATGGAAAACTAACTCTAAATGGTTCCCACGAAATTTCAGTATAATTAAAATAGGAAATAATTCCCTCCCCAAAAGTCACAGGTCATGTTGGCCAATTAGGCTAATTGGCGGGCTCTCCAGGCACTCCTCCCTATCTCTATCCACCACCTGTAGAGATGACCTTGGTTCCCACAAGAAAGTTCTGTGTTTGGTCTAGCAATGTATTTCATCCTCCTTCCCCCTTTATGTGGCAACTGAGGAATAGAAAAATGGTTTCTGCCAGGTTCAATTTGAAGTTGACACTTGTACTTAATTCTGTTTTTAACTGTCGTTTTAGCCATGTATATATATCATTTTATTGTATAGTTGTAAACTGACCAGAGTCATTTAGGTAGGACTGAAGGTGTAGGGAGTTAATAAATAAATAAAAACATGCATATAATGTACAGAATAAAGAATACAAATATTAGGCAGTCTTGGGCTTCATGATTTAGTAACTGTGGTTTAGACAATTTTCCTAACATTTCGCCAGCCACTATGGGTGAAACTGTAGTGAAACATCAGGAAATCTGTTATATAGACCACAGTCACTAAATCATGAGGCTTAACGCTGCCCAATAGATACTGGCCATAAAAGCTTACCCAGAATGCATGTGTGCTTTTGAGTCAATTTTTGACCCCAAGTGACTGCCTGGACAAGTCCCTGTATTTTTCTTGGCAAGATTTCAGAACTGATTTGAACTGATAAGAACTACAGCAAACTGACTCTCACATGAATATAACCAGTATTGTTATTGATTGTTATATACCCAAAAATATAAAATCGTATCAGCTAGTTCTTTACATGGTGTTGGCATTCATACCTATCAAGACCTTGACAAGGGAGTAGATACCACTGGTTAATGCATAGTCTTTCCATTTCAATTTTCAGATGCTGATACTTTGTGATCTTCTCCAATTCTTTATCTTCTACTAGCTTGGTACCCGGTTTCGTCCGGGTGTACTCATTGTGGAGCTGCAGCTGGCCCCAGCGCTCCCTCCCCCATTACCGCTCGCCAGTTGCTCCCAGTCGCCTCTGCTCCATTCCCACTGGCTGCGGTGGAGTCTTCTGCCGGCATATTCTCCTTGTGGGTGCTGCCGCCTCCTCCACTGGCCCCTGCACATGTGCAGGCAGCCATTTTTCCACTGGTCCCTGCATATGCGCAGTATACTGTTGGTGGGGGTTGTCCACTTCTGCACCCTTTTTCAGGGGCAAAGAACCCCCAATGGCATTAGTGACCCCCCCAGTGCTCATCTCCGAAGTGCAATAGCAATAGCACTGTATTTATATACCACTTATCAGGGCTTGCAACCCTCTCTAAGCGGTTTACAATGTCAGCAT